>JAHZMX010001389.1:0-19652 GCA_027743895.1 Seira musarum | reverse complement strand
TTTTACTCTACATTAGACCGACTCAAAGTTGCGGCCATAGTGCCATTATAACATCATTTCATGTTATTTATCTGTCTGCCCTTCTCTACACACGCATGCATGTAATAAACATGTAAAGCAGTTTTCCACAAGATCAATCCCCCTCGTACTACAAATCCACGCATTAAAAAAAAGTTTAACGTACTCATTCACATCACATCAAATTGTTCGGTCATACCAAATGCAATCAACCATTTATAATTAGTCGCAGTTGTACGGACTTGACCATTTTATGACATTTACGAAAAATGTCAGCCATGGATGTCTCTGTCCTGTCATTTCATGGATAAAAGAGCGCACACGAAACAATTCTTTATTTATTTTTATCCCATTCTAAGTTTGGAGCATACCATTAAATGATGAGCTGATTTGGATTGGGTCTTGGTCTTGGGCATGTTTGGGGAAACTCCTTAGAATTTATTTACCACATTCATGTCAAAATTCATTAAGAAGTAAAGAGTGCGGCTGGCTGTTTCTTCTTCCTCAGGAATTTCGTTTTTGTGGAATTAAACGAAACATGATCAGGATCAAAATATCACCGCACATTTGCATTCCATATTAATGAGGTTTTTTTTCTCTCAACTTTGGAACGAGAGTTTAAAAAAGGGGAAGAGTATTTTTTTAAGGAAATGATAAGGCAAATGAATGCGTACAAGACGCCAACTGACAGTTTTGAATACTATGCAGTGCATTTTCATTTCACTTCACTTGTGTAAAATATTGCGATCTACGCCCTTTCTGTTTGTGCATCAAAATCCCGCACTTCATTACTACATTTCAAGAAATGAAACATGCGTAATTACAAATTCTTGTTTTTATCCAAGTTTTGAAAAAAAGTTGCAATTTTCTTGGTACGCACACAAGATTTCTCCATGTCTTGAACTATTCACTGCAACATACATTTACAATTCTGATGATCGAAATTGACACGAATGGAGAATGAGCTGATTGAAGCACTTCTTGCCTCTTTGGAAAGGAATCTTAATTTCTGAATTGCATGATTAAGCTCTTTTTGTTTATCTAATGCAATGCAGTAAAAAAACCTAGAGCAAGAGGTGTGCAATGTTGTACGCATTTAGTAAATAACTGCAGCAGCTACCAGTGAAATTGATTCGATGTGTCCGTCTGTCTGTCTGCTGGCTAAACATTAGAATAACTCATAGAGATTGTGATTCAACCAAGTCACGTTACTTGGGAGAAAAAAACACGAATATTTTGGATACCTTTTGTTTTCTCTCACTTCCAGCTTCGTATACATAACGGACTAAACATCAGAGTTTTTACTTTCATGTGCTTTTGGGAGTTTTATGCAATCAGGACTAGGAGGATGGAAAAGGAAGACAAGTTAGATTTCTCTTTTTCTATCACTGTCTGAGCTAAAAGTGGCTTTGGCTTTTGGCTTGTAAGATAAGAAGTAAAGTAGAGATTCTTGTGAATGATACGAAGGCATAGTAGAGTAAAATGAAGATTAAAGTAATGTGCCACACAATAATCTAATACGTGTTGCTGATTGATGAGGATGATGATTATGAGTTTGTTTACAGGCTTCTTTCAAATATTCATCTTCCTGGTTGCGTTACAAATATAGTACATACATAAAATTCAAAACTGCACTTTTCCTGCTACTGATACCTCCTTTAAAATGAAGATTTCATATCAGGATTCTACTTGAAAGTTTTCAAAGAAAATACTTATATCTCAAAAGTGTATTATGCATGCGTGCATTATTCCATTTGGTGTTATGATGATGATGGTGCAAGCTGCGGGTGCAACTGCTTTATTTCATCTTCATTCATTTCTGCATCATTTCCAGCAGCGAAAAGAAACATCTCTGTAATGATGATCAGATCAAATGCATGTGTGCATTATTCCATTTGGTGTTATGATGATGGTGCAAGCTGCGGGTGCAACTGCTTTATTTCATCTTCATTCATTTCTGCATCATTTCCAGCAGCGAAAAGAAACATCTCTGTAATGATGATCAGATCAAATGTATGTAATAAAACGAGAAAAAAAAATCTAATAGATTGGATTTGGATGCACACAAAAAAAAAAAGTTTTTCAAAAAGTGATTGTACGAGTTGGATTTTTGTCGTAATAATCATAAAAATTATAATGATCGTTTTGTAGACCTTCCTCAGATCTATGCAGTTCATTTTTTGAACTTTATGCCAACGCAATTCTTCCAGCCAACTTAAATTGCCAAGAAGGCAAGTCAAGTCAGATAGATAAATGGGTGGATTGGATTGAATGTGTGGCTTTCTTATTTCGCACTCACTGTACTCACTCATGTAATATACTTTTTTCTTATCTGTCTTCGTCTTCGTTCAGTCTTCTTCTTCACCGAACAGCGTTCAATACCCGTTAAATCTCTTGAGCGCTTAAATGTTGTTGAGATGAGAACATGCATCTTTGCTTGTATTTCCTCCTGCTACTGCTACTCCACGTTTTCCAGATACAAGCAAACTACTGTCAAACTTGTTAGTAAACAAAGTCGAATGTGGTTGATAAGGCGAGCTTCATATTTCACGGTTACAGGAATAGACATTATCTATTTATCCGTACGCACTTTTTGTTTATCTCAATCTGATTAAAAGCGAGATCAAACTTCTTTACACTGACGTCTATGGTGAATTGAATGTATTTCATTGAGGGGCAGCAGCAGTAGTCTAGTCACGATAGAAGCTATCGCAAAGGCAATATTGCTGTTTGAGTGTGTAAAAATAAACAGAAATAAATTTACAACAGAATTTTACAAAGGGTGTCTGCAATCTCAAAATTTTGTAGTTTCTAGACGAGTTTTTCATTCTGATCCAAAAATCGAAATGTTAAACAATACCAAGATTTATCTTTTATGTAAATTCAAATGTTCAGTTCGCAAAAATTTATTCAGAATCGATATTTTTTTACATCGGAGAAGTCTGATCCCAAATAGATTTTTTTTTCTTCCCAGATGCTTACAAAAAGATGAGTGTTTGGAGTACATAGATTTCTCGTAATTTTTCCGCAGGATAAGTGCGGGCGTTTTATGTTTAAGAAAGTGAATTAAAAAAAGGAAAATGAACTCATACCATCCTCCTTCGTCTTTCTCCCCATGAGGAAGTCTTTTATGTTATGTCTGTGGCTGGTTGCTGTTGCTGCTGCGTTTAAACATAAAGAGATTATTATGTTGTTGCGTAAGACATGAAATCCCATCCCATACAACTCTTTACTACCGCTTCAAATCATCACAATCACATCCGGACATGTTCGGCACTTATTTTTAACTGGTTTGCTAAATTCTCAAAAAAAAGACTGTAAGTAAGTAAGTAAGTACGTATGAATGAAAGAAACATCATGAAAAATTATTAAGATTGCTCAACTCGACCTCCCAAAGGAGGCATTCAAATGTTTAGTATAACTTTACTAATATTGCACACTTCATTGCAAGATGTCATTGGCTTATTGAGCTAATATATCTGTCGAGAAAATATGCGTAAATGGTGAAGGAAGATGCGTGAGTGAGTGAAGATGATCTCATGTTTTTTACTTTCATTCATTTTTATGAATTTTATTTGTGTTTGTGTGCGTGCCTTTGGCGCATAAGTTGTAATCAGTAATAATAGTAACGCTGCATCAAATCTTTTTTCTGTAAGTTGTGGTATTCCTACTATAGAAGTTGTGCAAAGTATGTTCAATGAACAAGGTCGATCTTGATAAAATCTTGAAGGAAACAGGAAAAGTAGCAGATGACATGACTCTGCTGCGTAAAGAAAGATTGGGAGCGGCTGGTGGGCAATGTGAGAAAATGCATGTAAAATCTACATGAATTGCATGAGTTGCTTCTGTTTCTTGTGAAAAAAAATATTTGGATACAGAAAAGTTCCATGGGGGAATTACACTTGGCTGCATCGTTGATTTCTTATGAATGCGTTTTTTTATAAGCGTATCTTCGAATTGAATACATCTCAATATTCGTAAGTGCTTTTGTCCGTCCGTGTAGTCCAAATGACAAGTCCGGGAAACGATTTAAGGTTATTTTTTAAGGTAAATGCGCCAAGCTGAACTTCTCAGATGTACTATTGAAATTAAAGTACATACTTCAAAGGAGAGTTATGTAACTTTATATATTGATAAGTGCTTATCACCTCTTTCTTGACATTATCATTTCATCACTGTGGAAAAGCTGTATGCTTCATTCGCACGCTATTCTCATTTTCCTGGTTAATTTAATTTGAGGAAATTGCCGCTTTAAGACGGAACCGTGTGGGAAAAGTTAAGCCTGAAAACGTTCCAGGAAAGGAATCCATGTCGCCGGCGTCTAGATTCCCCTGCTTTTGTTGTTTGCAAGAGTCACTTGTTTTCCTGCAAAGTTTTTTTGGGTGATGATTTCCTGAAAAAGAAAAAAGAAGCTGAGTAAGTACAAAATTGTTTCTTTTGCACAACTCATTCATATCAGATACGGAGAAACGAAGTAATCACGAAGTAACGTCCATTCATCTTAAAACTTAAGGATTGGCTTTAGCTTTGCGTCTTTCCGACTCCGTTTTTCTATAGGTTACTTCTCCCATGTTCATGTCCATTTCCTTCCCCAAAAAACCCCAGCTCTTTTTCTCTCCTCTTTTTTTTTCATAATCACAATTTTCTCAAAGAAAAAAAATAGAAGAAACTCTCTCGCTCCTCACTTTATTCTTTCACAAAAAAATAGACTTACAAACTCACACAACAACATAATAATAATAACATGCTTGTGTTGTGTTGTGTTATGTTGTGGTGGTGGCCCCAACGTAACAACAAAGGACTGAGCAAGCATTATGTTCAGCTATTTTTTATGACTTCAGCACGCTATATTACTACGAAACTTGCTACGTATTTCAATTCCTATTGCTATGGGGCACAACAAGCCGTAACTGAACGCAACGTAACGCGCTATGAAGGCAACAACAAACACACACAGTGAGTTTAACTACATTCGAGAGCAACAGCATCATCTCCCAAAACTTGAGTAACTTAAAGGTTTTGGCTTTGGCTCACCGTTCATATTGAACTCGCGTCAGTGTTGTTTCAGAACTTGGCGAAAGTACATGGTAGGATTTGCTGCTCGTTTGCCTCCCACCGTTCAAACACTTTTGTTCAAGCATTTTTTTTGTATTTTTTTTCTCTCTTGTTGACTGTAACTGTGACACTGACGCTTTAAGTTTAAGTTTGTTTGGTTGCATGAAAAAGTAGGAGAAAAAAATGGATTTTTTTTACTCAAGTCTATGGAGTTATCGATAATATTTGTTTACCAGTTTATTGTACTTCCCTTCCTGCCTTTTTGTAGTATTTTTTGAGAGGTGATCTTGTCAAGTACTTACCACACACATCTGTACCAATAGTGCCTCAGTGAGTTCTCTGGTCTGGTTCTCGCCTGACCCATTGTTTTCAAGTACATACACTTTGTTTTGTTATGTCAGCACTAATAAATTTTTCACAAGAGAAAAAGACATGATCATGGAGAAAAACATGTACAACAAGTCCGATGGGACGAAGGAAGTGGCCATTGTTTTAAATCCTCAGAAAGGTCGTGGGCTATGACTTTTCATGTAAGTTTCCATTCTTTTGATTCATTAAGTATTAGCTTATTGCATTGATCTGAGAAAAAAAATTTTTGTCGTCTGCAAGCATAAATACAAACATGAGCATGAGCTTCGTACCCGGAACCATACCAGCTATTCACACTGAAGATAGGCAAATGATACATATTTTGCAAATAGCAAAGTTCTGAATTAAGCTCTGTCTAAATTTCCCGTGATTTAGAGAGAGAAGTGGTCAAAACGATTTGAGTTAATATGATTGCGTTAAAATTTGCATAAAATGGAATTATGATGAACTAGTGTCCACGGATGGACACAGTTGCTTACTAACATGTACAACAAGTCCGATGGGACGAAGGAAGTGGCCATTGTTTTAAATCCTCAGAAAGGTCGTGGGCTATGACTTTTCATGTAAGTTTCCATTCTTTGATTCATTAAGTATTAGATTATTGCATTGATCTTATAAAAAAAATTTTGTCGTCTGCGAGCATAAATACAAACATGAGCATGAGCTTCGTACCCGGAACCATACAAGCTATTCACATTGAAGATACGCAAATGATACATATTTTGCAGATATTTAACAAAGTTCTGAATTAAGCTCTGTCTAAATTTCCCGTGATTTAGAGACAGAAGTGGTCAAAACGATTTGAGTTAATATGATTGCGTTAAAATTTGCATAAAATGGAATTATGATGAACTAGTGTCCACGGATGGACACAGTTGCTTACATTTGCAGAGACTTGTCCATTGTGGTCGGCACATTGACTCGATTTTGGATTTGTTGGAGACCGAAAGAGAACACATTGTATAATCTTTAAATACATTGTCCTCATCTCTTTTCCTCCTTTTTTTCTGCTCGAAATACTCGGCCTCCTTCTCCTCTCATATTATTTCATCTGTATCCAGCATCAAGTAATCTGGAAATAGGGAAAAAAATGTTTTAATGTGGACAGAGAAAAAATCCTTATAGCCTCAGAATAAAGTAATGATGGTTGTAGTAGTAGCAGCGGCGTTGGTGGTAGTCGTGGTGAATGGAGCAGAAGATCTCCAGACTAATGGACCAATAATGTAAGGCAGTGGTAAACTTAAGTGAACTATATGTTTATTTTTTCTGTTCCGCTTCTCAGACTTTTGTCCAGCTATAGGAATAAATACATATGAACTTCTTTTCTCTGACTTTGGCTTTACAATATAAAGCCGTTAAAGAGTTATAAAAACGTAGCTGGAAACTGAAGAAAGATGAGTAAGCAATCGGAAATGATGAAAATAATCTTCAAATAAGGTTCATATCTTGTTTTTTTTAAGAAAAATGTCTTCTAATACCCGTCCCAGCACCCATTTTGAAATTAATCCATTTCGACTTTCGAGTAAGATGTCGCAAGCAACGATATCAATGTCATGTCATATGTAACCTTCCCAGGGAGATTAGCCCAATTTTTTTAAAATTTACCCTGGGAGAAGTCATAAGTAGCAATTTTCTTATTGTTATTTTGAGAAGGCTCTGTTGATTGACATGGGGACATGTCGAAATCAATATAAGTTAGATACTTCAGCCGGTTGTAATAAGCTTACTATGTCCACTGGATAAGTACATTGTCTGTTCACTTTTATTTCATTCGTGTCCATGTCTGTAAGAAGATTGGCTTGAAATTGTCTCAAGAAAAATACATATTTAAAGGGAAGGAAGTGTATAGACATAACATATTCTTGATAACACGACTAGCTTAATATTCCGAACCATTTTGGTCAACTTGAGCTTCAATAGTGTTGAACCAAAACGACCTTATCAGTTTGATTGAAGAATAAGAAGATGAAAGCCACAAAGTCAAGACGTTTTCAGGCCTCCTTGTCCTCAAAGTCATTCGCACAACTTCCATTAATTTTTTTTTCTTCTGGGAGACTACTTAGTCTTATTTCTACTCCCTGTATTCGAGCTACAAAAGCATATTTGCATTAAGCACTTGTACATGTAAGTACAATCTCTTCTTTTTTTTTGGTGTGTAGTCTGCGTTTGAGGCGCCTCCGAAAAAGCAAAATCGAGTCGTTTTTCTTGTCCATGTTGTTTTATCCGTGGTGGTTGTGACAGAAGCTTAGATTTTCCGTTTTTCTTGAATCTGGAAATGAAGAAGGAGGAAAAATGGTTGTTCATCGATGCATGACAAATGGCATGTACTTCCCGAAAACGTACATACCGTATTCACTGAAATAAAGCTTCCAGACCCACTTAATTTCCTTTGTCTCAACGTTTACATTTTATTCACCAAATATTGTGGTCTATTTTTACAATGAATTCCATTTCCAACAAAGGCCTTCCCTACTGGGCAAAATAAAATTATGTTATGTCAGGTTTTCAAGGATGTTTTTGTGCAATATTTTAAAAATAAATTGGTAAGGCAACTTGAAACAAAGGTGGTCAAATGAAGACCCGTGTTTTGATATATGAAATAACGCAAATTGTAAGTATGTATGTATATACTTATGCCTTATTCCGTGTGTATATCTGTCATTTCCTTTGTAATTTTCTAGAGATGCGGTTTTCCTAAAAGCTATATGCAATCGTTTTACTTACTTAACACGGTCCTTTAGAATGAAAAGAGGTTTTTAATGTAGCAATATGCGAAAAAGATGGGATGATAGCACATCAAAGAGATAATAGCAAAATCACAGGGCACTCAGATTCTCGTTTGAAGTCTGTAGCTAACAACCCTTTCCTTTCTCGTCGTCGAGAGGGAAGAAGTAAGAAGGCACCACCACGGAGACCAAGACTATTTCAGACCTTTAGTCATCCCATCCTATCATCATCATAGTCACTTGGCAAAAAAGGGAAGCCTCTACAATTCACTCAAGAGTTCTCAAAAAAACACGTAGCGAAACAAAGGGGAAACTACTAGAACTGCCGCTCTTTTAAATCAAAGGGCTTTTCCATTCTTTTCGTTGAACGACTCAGGATAATGGATTCAAGGAAGCAATTCCTTCTCACTTTTGAAAGAAAAAAAATTGCCAAATTACATGAATCGTTTTCGTTCGCCTCCTTACTTTCTTGTCTAAATTATGCACGCCTTATTACTCCAGGATAGGCATGTTAGACGTGTCTACGGGGCTCATACGAGATCATAATTTTTTTGGGGGAATGAACACGTTTTACTACGGAAAAGTTGTATATTAATAACCTCATCTCATCTCCCATTCTAGTTTAAAGTACCTACTTTAGTCTAGCCATTTTCAATTAAGTCGTGTGTAATCATGACTGAAAATGAAAAAAGATTGTTCACGCTGTGGAGTCATAATGAGGACTTTTAAAGATCTTCCGTGCTTTACTTTTGCTTTTCTTTTCTATTCTGTACCACCTCGGTCCGTAATAATTATAATTAAAAACATCTGTGAGTCTATCTCCCACGACGAGTATCACTTAACCAAAAATGCGCTCGGGTTTTGCCCTTCGGGATTAACTTTTAGGAGATAGGAATTCCAGGAGAAACAGGCAAAAAAATTCCGACCTTCATGACAACGACAAGTTTTCCCCAAGACATTTCCTAGTTCGAGGAGAGGGTGAAGAAGAAAAAAAAAGTTTTACTAATACAATAATATTTGTTTGAAACGGTTTGGTTGAATGTAGCGCTTCATAGTATGTGGTATGGTATGAGGTTTCTTGTGGTAGTAAGTCACGGTTGTTACTTGAAGGACTCCCTCCCAGTCCCTGTTATGACTTCGCTCAAAGTCGTGAAACTTTTCGAGATTTTAATAAAGCACTTCTTGTNAAGTTTTACTAATACAATAATATTTGTTTGAAACGGTTTGGTTGAATGTAGCGCTTCATAGTATGTGGTATGGTATGAGGTTTCTTGTGGTAGTAAGTCACGGTTGTTACTTGAAGGACTCCCTCCCAGTCCCTGTTTTACTTCGCTCAAAGTCATGAAACTTTTCGAGATTTTAATAAAGCACTTCTTGTTTCCTTTAATTTCAGTTATAAATTTAGCTCGGAACGTCTCCACCCCATACATATTTCTTCCTTGGAAATCTTGAATAATCTTACAGGACCACTACCACTGCGTCTCTTGATCTAATTTTCTTCATGGAGTTTTATGTGTCGCGTTAGCAGTGAATGATATGGGTTCATAACAAAAACTGGCAATAAAAAAAGCCTGTAAGAAACTTTAAACATAGACGTAGCTGGAGTAAACAAAACGATAGAGTTCATGAAAAAATTTTCGTCGCAATCACGAACGGACGCATCAAAATCTCTGCTTTAACTGTCCCATCTACGTAAGAAACGATTGCGCAGGGACTTGTGTGTCAACACTGAAATGATAAGACACGAGTGAAATGACATGACAGCTTACCATGAAATCTGATATTTTAACTATAAATAATACATTAACTTGTCAAAAAAGAATGAATAAGTTGCTTTGAGGTATAAAAACTCAGAAAATCATAATTTTCGAATTCTATTTGATCGTGTTAAGCCTTCAAAAGTTTTACAGTGGACTCGGAAATCCTGATAGTTCTCAATTTTAAAGTACATAAATGTTTAAGAATAATCCAATACGAGATATATTTATCATAGACAGTGTCAAGTTGTCGTCCTCGCCTAGACTTTTTATTTTTGGATTTTGAATAAACGGCGTTCTTATTTTTTTCATACCAAGTGAGTTAGATGAAAAAAATAAACGTATCGATGGATATGGTGTACAATGTGCATAGCGACAAAGTTTATATTTTGATATGCATCAGATATAAAAAAAAATGAATGATTGACAAAGAGGTCAACACAAGACCTTCCGTGTAGTCCATCATTGATCAAATGCCTAAAAGTGTCATTTAAACGTCAAGTATCGTATGTAAGCTTCAATCGCGATGTCTTCATAATTTTAAATATTATATTCACGTCATATGGACTTTGTGAATCTAAAGAGAAAAAAAGAAAGGAGTGTTTTCAAACTGTTTTTGTTTCTTGTCAAATGAAATCTGCTAATTCGACAAGTCATCATCGGCCTTTGCATTTAAAAAATATTAATATAGCTTGCTTCATAGTATCTTATGACTATGACTGCGGTAGCGACAGAAACCCAAGTCCATCCGGCGGCAGAGGAATCGCTAATGATGAAATTAAAGTAGGAGTGTAGTTCTTTCAACCCGAAAGCAAGATTCAAAGAACTAGTGATTAAAATTCTGGTATGACCAGACCAAACCAAAAATATCCCTCACCGTAAACCTTCTCATTTATACTTGGTAAAAAAATAATTCTGCTTTACTATTGAACAGGGCAATAAGGATTGATGAAATTCGGAGATTCATGCTAATTATTTCAAGCTTTAGGGTAGACTACACAACTTTAGATCTTACATCCCTGTAGACAAAATCTGAAAGCTAGTTTGGCAGAAATTGAAAATTTATCCTGTAATCTAATTCTCAGCGGGGTGAAATTCATCATATTTCATCAATGTACTATTATTACCCCTCTGGCTGATGAATAGATGATACCTTGCTTCCTGGAGGAGTAAGTTAAGCCAAACAAGACAAGCATAAGCTTTTTCTTCCTTACAAAATATCAAAAGGGAAATTAATTATTGCTTGCAAGCGCAGAGCATTGCAATTAGCATAATTAATTGATTTCCCTAGAAAAAGCATGTAAGCTGATATCGTACTTCGGGCTTTATAAAAAATCGCATGCAAAAATCTCATCTGTATTGTCTAAGGGACGAACACATATTTTTGCAATATACCTACCTACTGCCAAAAGCCATTACACTCGCCCTTTTTCTTTCAGAATTTACTGTTTTTTGGGAAAGACGACACGAAAAGAAAGTAACAACGCAAAAAAGATAGATAATGTGATAGGGAATGCTCAAAGCGGCGAGATAGTTAGGGTAGTTTTTTGTTTTCACAGAGTTGATTATTTATAGTAACGTGCGCTGTGATGCCACTAACAGAACATACAACCCATTTTTCAATCCAGATTCATTCACTATCACACTTCTTTTGTTGACTTTCATCGATTTGGAAAATGGAGTGAAACGGCCGGTTGTTTGCAGAATGGTGCAGGAAGTTTGGCTGACCAAAGCCAACACAAATGAGTTAAAGAACGGGCGTGAAGGTGCCATTGTCGATACGCCACACTACAACTCCGCAAAATGCAATATAATTCTCAGATTCATATAATATTAAAGTTCTTTCAATTCACGAGAGCCGCGATATTGTACAGCAATATTTAAAAAAAAAACTCTTTGTGTATTTCAGCTTGACTCAACGCTTTGAAGGGATATATGTTACAGTACATTATTAGAAGGGTCGCGTTTTCTAGTAAAATTTATGCTCACCGCATGGCATAGAGGTTATCCACATTTGGAACCGCTTCCCCTTTTTTGGTTGCTTTTAATACGGAGATGTTAAAAAACAGCGGCTATCTTTTATATTATTTTAAACACATGGATCCCCTTCCACATAAACACTTGTACTTGCATGTGGACTGCAAGAAGAAAAAAATATTTAAAGCTTAAAATCTGTCTCAAGTCTCTATGCTGTATTCGTTTCATTTCGTTTCGAATTTCCAGACCCATTTCTTTTTTACAAAAAGGGTGAAATTAAATTTTAAATTTAAATTAGTAAATTAATTCTTTTTTATTATTTTTCCTGTTCAAATGAAGTGAAATCCAATTGATGTCATGCGGATTTGATAAGAAATGAACAAGGAATAGTACCTCTTTCTCTAGTTGCTAGTCACCTTCACCAGTGCTTTTTAAATGTCAGCCCTATTTTAATGAGCTGAAATAAAAACTATTACGCTAGGGTGGTGGTATTGTTGTTTCTCGGAACTTGAAATTCAAGTGCTTTATTTTGACATTTTTATGCACACTTTTCAATTTTCTAAGTATTGTATGAATGAAATAATTCTCTGACGGCATTTTAAACTTTTTTATAATAGGAATTATGTTCCCAAATTTTCACTAGTTTCCAAACTTTGCAATTGCTGACGTCAAGCTTTATTCATTTTGGTCACGGAAGTTTGTCGTTGCGTGGTTTGAATCAATGGTTCACTCAAAGGATGATGACGCGCTGAATGTTTTCGGTAAAAACAAATTAATCACAGAGGCACTTTATTTTCGAAATTTTTACAAAGATAAGCAATCACAAACTTTAATCAGTGGATCTTTTGGTCGGTACACCACAAACAACGCAAGCATTCATTTCCAAATATTTATCGGAATTATGTATCTCATACTTCAATAAATCTTTCCCTTTCCACTGATCAAAAGAGTTGGGAAATAGGAATGGGGCATTATGGCAAAATGTCATAATATTTTCTCTGGCGAAAAAGGAATTGACTAAACGTTACACGCACATACAGCACAACCTAAAAATATCTCGTCGTAAACAAGTCCACCATTGCAATTCATAACGGTAGCTGTTATAGAGGAAAAAGGGTAAGTGACCCAAGTGTGAAAGTCGAAAGTCGCAAGCATAGAAACATTTTGCTGAGGTAAAGAAAATTGTTTTCTGCCGCATTTCAAGTTATGACATAGGTAATGCTGACAAAAATTCCACCACCATCCATCCATCCAGTGTAGCAACGGAATCATATTTCAAGTCGCCATAGTTTCGGCTCGACTCAAGGTTTCAACTTTTTATGATGGAAAATATGTAGTTCTATAAATTTCATGTCACTCTTGCCATACCCATGCCAATGGCACAAGACGTGTTTAGTCTGCAAGTTTCAGTAAAAAAAATAATTAACTTTTTTTGTTATCTTGATGGAGCATTTACTCTGGCTGCTGTTGTCGGGGAGGAAAATTACTTCATTCATTCATTCGTGAAAATTGTATGCCAATGCCAGCCAACACCACCAAGTCCAGTCCAGTTCCGCACCAAACCAAGCAATACAAGAACATAACATACTTAACAGTAGCTAGTAGCTGTCTGGTGAAGAAAAAAAAAGATTTTTATTACCGATACAATCATATTAAAGTTGTACGGTTTACAACTTCTTTTCCGCTGTGTTTGAGACGCTGTTGAAGGAGTAGAAAATTGCTTACTTCATTGCTCACTCGTGATTAAGGATCGAGTGGTGATAAGAGGTCGTAAAATGAAAAAAAAACTCACCCTGTGCTCACTCATTGATGCCTTTTTATATGTTTCTTTTACTTAATGCTCTGGAAAATTTTAAAATGGGGCATTGAGAGACTACTTTACAGAGCTGTCCAGTCCAGATAGATGAAGTAAATGAAAATTGTTTGCCAGGTAGAATGCTCACTTCTTAAAGGAGTTAATAGATGCAAAAATCATTTCTTGTCTCGCCCATCATAATTCTAAACGAAACAAAACCAAAGCATATCATAATTCTTAAAATTGAATAAGAAAAAGCTCTTGGGACAAAAGAAAGCAGCTACTAAAAAGTACGATAATTATCAACAAAACACTTCCTCATTTCACGAGAACTTTGCATTTCATTCATTTTAATTTACATGATAATTCGGTCTTCGGCGTAAAAATTTAATGTCCTCTTCAAGTCAGTCAGTGTAGTAATCTGAATATAAAGCAGACTGTTGTGTTTATGTACTTTGCTAAAAAAAAGTTAATGTCTACAGTCTCCATGCAGCCTTGTCAAAAAAAACTCTTGTAATTGTAATCAGTGACAACTTCCAATCCTATATACATAGTTGTTGGTTGAGTGGTGCGTGTGTACCACTAATTCTGGCTCATTAATTTAAAACCACACATCAAAACAACTCATACTAAATATTATAATCCTATGATTTTGTTTACACTGAATTTAAATTTTTATAAAATTGCACTGGAACTACTTTCCCATTTTTTTTTCATTAATTTAAAACCACATATCAAAACAACTCATACTAAATATTATAATCCTATGATTTTGTTTACACTGAATTTAAATTTTTATAAAATTGCACTGGAACTACTTTCCCATTTTTTTTGTTATTTGTCATATTTATTACAACCACAAATTTGAAGTAAAATTGTGGACAGCTCAACTTGCGTAGTTAAATTCCTTCGTAGCTCGCATTCATGGTTCTTCTTGGTGCTTTTCTTATTTCTTAGGAAAATAATTCTTTTAATTTACAACGAGTTTCCTAATCGGTGCGTATTTAGCGGCGTCAAAAAGCAATCGACACGAAGTGGGAGGGATCGAAAAACTCATTGTCGCACGCAACGAGTAATTTTAAGCCATTAGAAGGCTATTATCAGTACAAATGCTTGAAAGGAATGCGTAAGCGTGAAGAAATGTAAAACTTAAGCCTCTCTGATTATTTTGTGGCCTATAGAAATATCGGTGATTTATGGATTGGTTTTCTGACGGTGTCAAACGGTTAGAATGTAGTTTGCTTCTTGCCAATATTTATTTTTGTATTGGTTGCAGGAAGTTGGTTCATATGACAAACTCAACACACTACATTGGATTCGATGCGTTTACATTTACAAGGAAAGGTTTCCAAGTAGTAACGGAATTTGCCGTAATTTAAAACTTTAAGTGTCTCTTTTATACAAATAGGTGGAAACCATTTTTACCAACGATACATAAAAATTCTTACTGATGACTGTTTCTGGATTGAAAATAATTGGAATAAATAATGGCTTTAACTAAAACTATCGGTGATTTATGGATTGGTTTTCTGACGGTGTCAAACGGTTAGAATGTAGTTTGCTTCTTGCCAATATTTATTTTTGTATTGGTTGCAGGAAGTTGGTTCATATGACAAACTCAACACAGTACATTGCATTCGATGCGTTTACATTTACAAGGAAAGGTTTCCATGTAGTAACGGAATTTCCCGTAATTTAAAACTTTAAGTTTCTCTTTTATACAAAAAGGTGGAAACCATTTTTACCAACGATACATAAAAATTCTTACTGATGACTGTTTCTGGATTGAAAATAATTGGAATAAATAATGGCTTTAACTAAAACTAAGGTGATTGTGAAAAGGTGACTATTTTAAATCCCTCCTTTTCCTTTTGTGCAGCACATGGAAAAATTTCCTTGTTAGATGTTGTCTTGCTTGCTGAAATGTTCTACCATATTCTCCTTAGAGATATATGCCAAGTAGATTATTCAAATTAGAAACAATGACAATATTCAATAAGGAACAATGGTTTGAAAATAACGGTTAAAGTAAAAGATGTTAACGAAACGTGTCTAAAATGAGAGGAATTGAAAATCCAGCCACCAGGTTTCTCGTAATGTTTATTGTTATTTGCATTGCAACGTAGCTTGTGACAAATCTCTGAAATTGTATTACAACTAATGTTGTTGTTGTTTCGTTCGAGACATACGTAATAAGACGCACGTGTGCGTGCGTGAGTGTTTCTTCCGAGAGTCGTACCAAGAGGAGTGTGGACAAATTCTTCTTCGCCATTTCTCATCAAGATAATGGTTGGCTAAATCTACAGATTAATCCATACGGCCATAAATGTATAATGGGAAAGTAATAGAATTGTGGGAGGAAACGAACGGCAATATTTTACGAGTCGCCATTCGCCATTGTACTATTTTCCTTAAAAATTGTTGCGTACGAAAAGCGTGCACATAACAACAGTAACATTAACAATGTGCATGTGAGTGTGACTGAACTGAACTTGGTTACAAAAGTAAAATAATATTATATTATGCTATCTATTTGGCTGGTAAACTTATCGACAAACTTTTTAATAAAATGTATTTTTTTGTTTTCCCATAAACTTTAGGCATTTACTGGAGCTCCTGCTGCTGCTCCTCCTGGAAGGATAATGTTGATAACGGAGCATCAATTTGGACATCGTATCGTAACGCTGTAACTCTGCTCACTCTGTTAAACTAATATTTTTCTGGTAAAGAAAAGACAATAATTTCACTAGACCTAGAGACAACGAAACCTAGAGGTTTTTTTAGGAAGTTGGACATCGTATCGTAACGCTGTAACTCTGCTCACTCTGTTAAACTAATATTTTTCTGGTAAAGAAAAGACAATAATTTCACTAGACCTAGAGACAACGAAACCTGGAGGTTTTTTTTAGGAAGAAAAGAGGATTAGTAAAGTGTATATACTTGATTAAGAAGGAAGAAAAAGAGCTCCTGGATTTCGGACCACCTACTGAACTGAGCCATCATGGAAATAAGTAGGAAATTAAGCATGGAGCGTAAAATGGAAGTTGGATAAGGGAATCTCAGAGGGAATCCCATCAAAAACTTTTTAACAATTTTTTTTCTGCTCATCGCACGAGTTTCCGAAAGTTAAAATGAGGAGAATAGCAATAGGCTTTGCTACACAGCTTGAGTAGCTCTACTCTACCAACAATAATTTTGAAATTTACTGCCATTCCATTTGTCTATGTAGGAAATTTTTTACTCAACAGCATTAAAATAATTTATTGATACCAATGCAATTTAACTTTATCGAAGACAATTTTTCATGCTTCAAAGTGTGACGCCCGTGAAAATAATGGAGAGAGCTAGAGCTGTTGACACGATTCTCGTGAGGAAGCTGTGGCAAGAAAATAAGTGTTATTTCCAACATTTCTGAAAGACTTGGATTGCCCCAAATGTATTGGCTACTACAGATTTTTTTTATGCTCAATAAAATACACTTTGGTGAAGTAAGTCGTTAAACATTTATTACTTACGGGTTATCATCGTTTTTATCAATTAGAAAATTGTGAATGTTCCTCTTCTTCAAACAAACTGACAATGATAAGGAAATATATAAACAAGTTTAAAAGCAAACTTTCTACTTGAGATTATACAAGTTTTATTATTAAGCTTGTGAAGAAGGACAATGTTATGTTTTTCCCGCAGTGTGTAAACAGAAAGTGGTTCATAATATCTTCCTTCTCTCCGAAAGCATCTTGTATTTCTTCGCGATATAAAATGTATTTCATTTGCAATGAAATCAGTATGAACTGTTGCAACCAGCCAACCATTATCCACTCACCCGATTCGCTTAATCTCCTCTTAATATGAGAAGAAGCACATGAACAAGCGCAATAAAAGTTTTTATTAGCTTTTGTACGGCCGACAACATTTTTTACTTATCCTTCACAAAAAAAAATCGTCGGAACACTTGATCTTTTGCAAAGGAATGAGATGGTAAAGGAACGATGATAGGTAATCTGGAGGAGAATTCGTGATTACAACTGACTCACTCCCAGACCCAAAACATTTCCGGCGTGTGCAGATTTTGAAGAGTCAGTGGAAGATGAATCCAGAGAAGGAGAGAAAGGATTCGACATGATTATTATTACATGATGCCGTTTCTCCACATATTTCCATTCAATTCCTTCGATCCTCCTGAGGAACTCTCGAAACCCTACAAAAACAAGAGCAGCATTCCATGGTCCACTGGAACTGGAGATATCTGCCTTGTCGATTCGTTTTCCGAATTTCGTAGGATATTTTGTGATGTGTTGGTGCTCTTACCCCGAGTATTATATGCGGAAATAGAGTTGTGGGTCAAGATGATACTCATTCCCATAACTCGATTTGATGTAGCAACATGGAAACGAAGTCGGAGAAAGAAGAAGTCATCCCATCACAATCACAAGTACAGTCCATCGAGTAAATGTAGGGACGATACAGACGTAGTAGTTAAGTCCACCAGACAACAAACCCATCGACTCTCTTGTGCGCTTCATCTTCTATTTTACTTTCTTACTGTCGACAAATTTCACCTCTTCTCATGCGCACCCATCCCTCGACCTTCAGTAGCCTCTAGTTCAGTGGTAAGATCATCTCCAGATTTTCCATTCAATTTTATTGCATAAGATATCATTTCACAATCGCAATAAATTCATGTCGGCAGTGGTTGTGGTAAATAACAAGCTCAGTCAATAATAATTACATGCGTCGTTCATTCAAAAAGAAAAGATCACATCGACATCCACCCTCCATGTAAAACACCACACCATCACTGCCACCGAAAATTTATTCAGTCAGTTGAGCATTGTGATTATTGCATTGAACGCGTTCATTGCATCAAAGTTAATGTCATTTTTACTCGCCTCTTTGAATAAATTTCACTCATTATCATTTCATGCTTCGTCTGCACTCTACACACTCCTTCAGTTTTCAAGTAATTCAAATGTAAATGATCTCGCTCATAAAAAATGACTTCCCAGTCGATAAATTATTTGTTGGGACTGTTATTTTAACACGGTTCACTAATTCTCAACATAACAGCTTTTGGTCAAGATTAATGTGAGACGCTTTGGGTCACAGAACATGATCATCATCATCATCGTCATCATTATCGCATTGCTTGAAATCACCATTCGATATCTCTTGCCTCAAGGCCATTATCATCTTTAGGATGATGTTGTTGATTAGTGGAAATGCACGATCAGTCAGGCTATTCGTATGGAGATACAATATTCTTTTTCATGGAATAATTTGCCATCAGCAATCTTTGGATGTCAACGACTGAATTTAATTTGAAATGTTGATTACTTTGAAAAGACAGTTAAAATTAAGTACTACATGAAATGCACTTGGAAAAGGTTTTCATATCAAAAGTCTTGTCAAAGCAGTTCGTATTCCAAAGAAATGTTTGATATTATCCAGGAAGATTTTCTCATGTGAGCTATATTCAAACAATCAAATAAAAATTAACCATTCCACTGATTAAACTCATCCCAGGTATGAGTATGAGGTCAAAGACAGGCATCACAAAGATTGTACAAATATATCGTCTTTCTTTACAGCGCTTTGTTTAATTCTGCCAGTGTCATAGTCATATTGTTTCGCACACGACACCCAGGATCGTTTTGAAACAATATTGAAGTTGTATAAGGAAAACGTGCATATAGCTTTTTTCAAACCCACCGTAAAACTTTATCATGTGGACTAGGAAAAGAGAAGTGTAGGAGCAATAGCAGCACCTGAAATTTCAAAGTTTACGGTCCTTAGTCTTTTAACAAACGAGCGTCGCCATTCCAGATAAACACACCTTCCTCGAAATGAGCGCACTCTATCAGATAGTTCAATCGGAAAATGGGGACATACGTACAAACGGAAAGTTGCTCATTTAGAGAATAGATGTTTGACACAGTAGTAAAATAATTTTGAATG
>JAHZMX010001388.1:0-32103 GCA_027743895.1 Seira musarum | reverse complement strand
GATCACAACAATAGAGTTGAGCGAGAGAAAGAGTGAATGCTTCAAGTTGTTATATTATTACTACATTCATCCAGCAAACTACTTTCTGTCACTCACACAAAAGCATAATATTTTCACATGGAAGCGAAAAAGTATATTTATATGCTGCATTCATCCATCCACTGACTTTTCTCTTACTATTACACTACAACTACTACTACTAACTAGTATTACCAGAAGAGAGACTCCACAAAGTTCCTCTCTATTTTTCCCTGTTTTTGTGACACAGATTCAATTTCGCCTGTATTGTGTGCCGACAACCATGATTCATGATCATGATTTTCATCTGCTTTTCTCTCTTATCAACTTAGGTACATTTTCCCTATATTCTAGTTTCCGCCAATAAAGAACTGTCGAAAGTGGATTCAACTTATTCAATGATTTTCTCCTCCTCTACTTTATCTATTTTGCACCAGTGAAACTGGGATCAGAAGTGGTGGACGTGAAATTGCATGGGAGAAAGTATATGTAGGCATCAACAAAAAAAGAAATTGGGAAAGAAGGAACAGCGTGTGGCCTAATTTCAATGGCATTTCATAAAGTTTTTTCCCAGTTGGAAGGCATCGGTATTCTCTTTCTCCTTCGTTTAGCTCAAAAAATGATTGGACTTTTTCATCCAATGATATACTACGAGAAAAAACTGTGCTGGTGGTAGTCGTAGTAGAGCCCGTGCCCTGATCGAAAGTTATCTGCATGTAATCATGGACTAAATGATTTCAGCAATGTTGGGCCTATCCAAACTCGAACAAAAAAATCTTTCTTTTTTTCTGCAGATTTGATACGACGCTCCACCAAGTCTGAACTGAACACGAAAATCTTATTGCCAAAAACTCATACAAAAAATATCGTTTTAAAGGAAAAAAGCAATTCCATACTGCTTTCCCGGGTCCGGTTGCAGTGGAGGTGGTGCGCTTTTATGGAAAGAAAATCCAATATCTCTCGTAAATCATATTGAAAAGGCGGGCATTATTACATCCGGCAAAATATAAAATGTCAAAGCTGCCGTATTCAATGTATTCTACTCCCATTCTTTCTTTTCTTCCTNCCGGCAAAATATAAAATGTCAAAGCTGCCGTATTCAATGTATTCTACTCCCATTCTTTCTTTTCTTCCTCGACATTCCTCGTAGACGAATTCTGAGAAGTTTTATACAATTTTCAACACAAACACTTTGCTTTTTTTGTATGTGTTCTATTTATCGTTTTTGTCATGATAGGGACAAAAAAAATTACTCATAATATGTTACTGCTTGGTCCTGCCTCAACTTTGAAGAAAAAAATTTCCTTACTTACTTACAACGACCTAAAAATGCGAGTAAGTAAATGATCTTAATACACGTTTCCATTTTCATCATTCCAGTTCATGAAACGTTCAAAGCATTAAAGAGAGCGATGAATGAAACAAAAAAGTATTGTTCTCATTTCTTTTGGGTCGATGTGGAGAAATATTAGGCGTTTTTGTGGAAAAAATAGTCATAGTCTCAAAAGAAAAAAAAATATTATACAGTGTGATTTACTCGCGAGTTCTTTTTCATCAAATCTGATCACAGATGAGTGAACGTGCACTTGAGTGGAAAAAATTAATCACGTAAGGAAAAGAGTGGATTTTCCAGATTGCTTAGATTTCCTCCACTTAATGATAAAAGTGCATGTAGCAGAGAAATGTGAGTACTACACTGGTGCAAAGAAAAAGCACTTGACTTTCTTTCTCCTTCATTCCATGACATGACCGACTTTATTTTTTTTACAGTAAGTAGTGTGTTATGTTATGCTTTTTGCATGCTTACCAGACCGAATTAGAAAAAAGAGTCTGAAGACGATGAAGGAGTGAAGTGAATGATAAAACTCTTTCATGAAAGAATATACTCACTCCTTTTAATCTTCTTTATTGCTTTTTTGTCGCAAATTTTACAAGAATGATCCCTTAAGCGTAGTGCATGTCGAATTTTCTGAAATGTGAACCGATTTTCAATTTCAGAACAGAACAGGGCTGCATAATGGTTAGTAATATCTAAACGCTGATTTGAAAAAAAAAATCATTTCATTATACAATAGTAGATCTGATGTAGCAGTAGTGGTAGTAGTAGCAGTTTTAGAGTCGAAGCTGTTTCCTTTTCCGAATTTTAACTGCTTTATTTCACAAAGTTTACGAAGAAGTCATTCAGCTTAACATTTACAAGAGTAGGAAATCCGCGACAGAGCCTACCATTAGAAAGGCTTCGACATAAAAGAACGCATTAGCATGCACTTTGGTTCTTACAATGTTTTAACATGCAAACTATACTTTTCTCATTTTTTTGGAAACTGCACATTTCAGCCAGTAATTTTGAACTCAGTCAGTGCCATTTCACCTCATTCACATTCAGATTTTCATTTCTGAAAGGTCCAACTATAGCTTTGGGGCATATTTAAATGTTAATTTGTTCCTTTTCCCATTTACGAACGAAGCAAGCTAATTTTTGAATTTACAAATTAGTTGCACCATATCATTAGTCATGTGCATATGTCATTAGACAGTTCTGTTTTGTCTGTGGGAGGGCCATAGGAAAACATTTCAGTAAAGTACACGGAAGCTTAAAAAACTAAATAAAAAGCAGAACGTGCTTTCTAATTTTTGATACACGCAGCCAAAGATATTCTACAGAGCCCATGACAGGTCATAAGTCACTAAGGAGGCAGACGTGTATCTAGCGCCTAATACAACACAGTTCATTTATACACACCCTAACGGTTCATGTTTTCCTTTTTTTCTTTTAAGCCTTTTTATTTTTATTTTCTGAAGGAAAAGGTTTTATAGCTTGAAGAAAAGGAAGTTTTTTTTTTGCTTTTACGAAACATTAATGTTTGGAGAAAAGTTTGTGTACGGGAAACATGTAGCTTCCTTCGACCAACGGGCATGCATGCAACATGAGGAGAAACCGAAATAATAAATATGGCTTGCCTCTGCCTTTGCTTGCACGCTTCTCTGAACTTCCGACAGAGTTGTTTTTTCAATGTTACTCACAATTGATTAGTATTCTTCGCGTTGCATTTTTTATGCAGGCTCCAATTTTAGTTATAGCTTCCTAGAAAAAAAGTCTATATTACGGGAGAGGAGTAGATGGTTAGTCTCTGCATAGTCATTTTTATAAATAGCAATGGAAAGCTCATCGTCTGGTCTGTCTGGCGTGGTCTGTTCCACCATATCTTTCTTCCAATCCAGTTACGTCAAAGTATGTTAACTTCAAAATAAATTGTAGCCTTTCTTAATTACACAACTTGTTCAATCATAATCAATGTCTGCTAATGCTTATATTCACTTACTTCAAGAGGTTTTCCCTGTTATTCTCTTGAAGAGAAAATGACAATGCAAAACAAAAAGAATACTTACTATTAGATGGTTCGATTTTTTGTTCATTAAATCCATAAGATTAAAAACATTGATAAGGGGAGAAATCAACGAGTGCTCGTGTATTTATTGACATAGAAGGGAAAACTTTTCCATCCAATTTTTCACTTTTGACTTCACCATTATAATGCTGCTCACTCACTCTCTACTTAAAAAAGAAATGGCAAAAGTTCAAGCATTTCATATCTAGAGAAGGAAATCATATGGAATAAAACATAAATTGGTCAATTATTGCATGTACGAAGGACCACTTTATTAGATAATTTTCATGGCGTTCTCGAGAGGAGAATGAACTGATGGAATCTCGATATTTTTATATGGAAAATTCGAACAGACATAGGTGTACTGTATATATACATTGTACAAGTGGACACTAGATTAGAAATTGTTCCATTTGACGTGGGAAGTCTATCCTTATCCACGACCCAAAAGAAAAAAGAAATTTTTGTTGGTGGAAGTTATTGACGTTTATGATACTATCTTTTGTGCTCATCTCTATTAGAATCATCATTGGAATGATCATGTTGGTCGTAACAATCATTCTCTTGCGTTAGTACATATGAAATTTTTATAGAATGCAGCACATCACGTCCGTCTTGAATTACAGGAGCAAAGTTTCTTTTGAAGGGCTTACAACAAACCCAAAGCGTAGATCTAGATCAAATTCTCTCTTTTTTTGTTAGAGTAGACATTGTCTTACTAGAGGACGAATACAAGTGAAAGTAGCATTGCATTGGCAGACATAGGTCGTAAAACGTCTAAGAACAGTAGAAAAAGGGGGCTTCATTACCAGAATATTATTATAGCTCTTAGCTTTACACATTTTTTTTTTCAAGAAATTGTAGAATGTAGTTTGGACAATGTTAGCCAACTTGTCAGAAAGAAAGTTGGAGAAAATACTCTAACTTTCAGTGACTCAAGCACACACGCGTACTTGTATGGAGACCCTTTCTAAACCATTTCTATTTTCTCATACTTTTTTTTCGTAGAATAATACGACCATTTTTGGTGCATGCTGTATAGACCACTGTTGTGATTATGGTTGGGCATTCCATTCCTCTTGGCCGTGACCACGATACTTAGGCTGCAGGCACTACACCACACCACATAGGTTTCTCGTGTTTAGGACGGCAAGCCAATATAATTGTCAATTTATTTCCTTTGGAGCTTTCTAAACGTTTGGGAGAAAAGAAGTAATGTCAGGTTCTTTTTTACTGCTGGTGGACGTATAAGATTGGATTTTTATGGCCCGTCATCTCCGGTCTGTACTTCTACTTAGGATAGACCTGTCTAACCGAGACAAAAATCGTTAAATTGGAATTGTGAGAGGATAAAACAGAAATTGGTGTGTTGAATACTTTCTCAGAAGAAAATACTCTTTGAAATTCAGAAGAATGCACTTTAAAAACTCTTATCTTTCCTCCTTCAACATGAAAGCAGCTTTTGCCTTTTGCTTTGACTTTGACATGCCTGTGTAATAAGGTAAAATTCGCCTTTGTTGATCAATTATTAAAAAACTTATGTGATGCTAAATATAACCAATTTGGGACGAACCTCTGTGAATATTTTACATCCATTGCTGAAGGTAGCGACAGAAAATTGCAGGGTAATTGTGAAGTACTAAACATGAAAAGTTAAGCATTCTTGGGGCCTATCTGCTTCAGAATTCCTTGATGGTATCGCAACGGGAAAGTCTTTGGGGGTATGCGTTGTTCAGGTAAAAAATGATGATTCAAAAACATTATTTAACTGACAGGAAAGAAAGCTATTATTTATGAGGATGCTACACTGGGGGAGCCAGGTAATGTAATGAAATGTCGGAAAGATGAATCTTTTTTCTCCAACGACCTTCGCTCCCCTTGACTTTTCTCTGCTGTCATTGCAACTTTGTTCATGTAAACTTCTTAGTGGATGACAAGAGGATTGTTTTTGTGATGATGGTTTGTTGTGCGGTAGGATAAAGTAAAAGTCAAAGGTTCTATTCTTGAACTTTTGAATGTTGACATTATCTGGAACGAATACATTTACTAATATAGTGTTACAGAAAGTAACTTTTGAAACAGGTTCAACTGTACAATACGTTACGATTGAATACATCTGAATCTTATTACGTCATTCATTTGAGTATTTTTAGGTTCTCAGATATTGAAAATCCTATTTTAACTTGCACTAACTTTTATATTTACAAACGTAGTAATTTAGGCAGCATCAACTCATAGCATATTTATGACGTCATTTTTAAATAGAAAAAGAGATTATTCATGCAAAAATACATATTTTGATTTCTCTCTTTGAGCTAAATCGGTTCTAAGCATTCCCCTTCTTTTGTGAATCCTTGAGTTGTATGAATTTTAAATGACTTTTCACATCCATTCTTAAATGTCAAAGTTACCACTTCACATTTCTTACGTCAGCTCAGCGCTAGTCGAAAGCCTGAGTGACTTTCTTGGAAAAGCTTCAAGCAAAGAAGTAGGAAATGGAATTGATGTCAAAATATACGTGACAGGTTCGTTCTCTCAAATCTTGAAAAATGTCATCAAGTCATTGCTTTTTGTAAAGCACGTGGACGTATAGTGTTCAGAATATTATAATAATTTAAATATTTCATCTCAATCTCAACCCAATACAATTCAACAAAGATTCGAATACAATATAAACCCTAACCAAGTGAAGACCTAAATTTTTGAATGTTATTTTTATATACATGAAGCTATCTATATGCTTTCATGTGTGCATTTTTATTTGAAATTTTAGAAAGGTTCAAATCACGATGGTTTGTGACATTGGCAAATCAAGATTTGCATTTTTTAGAAGCGGTGCCGTCAAGGTTTCTCGGAATTTTCTTCAACTTNTTTTTATATACATGAAGCTATATGCTTTCATGTGTGCATTTTTATTTGAAATTTTAGAAAGGTTCAAATCACGATGGTTTGTGACATTGGCAAATCAAGATTTGCATTTTTTAGAAGCGGTGCCGTCAACATTTCTCGGAATTTTCTTCAACTTTTTAGATGTAAATAATTTTTGTAAAACAAATGCAGGTTACTACCACTGCCAGTGAAAAACATGACTTTGCAGTTTGCTTAATGTGCTTTCCCTTCTTTGTTTTCCCACAACTACTAGCGCTTCTAATATTTATATTATCGACTTTTTTTCCTGGAAACGTTCCAAAAAATCACGAACCGTTTTTATTCTTGTCACCTTTATAACAAACGATCTCATGAGATTTGCAGCTTAGGCCCTTTAAAGAAGAAGAAAGTACAAAGAAAAATGGAATGTTTTTGTTACATTTCTTGTGCAAACGCAGAAGAAAGTCACGAGATGAAAACGATGAAAAAACCGGGGTTGACATAAAAATACATTAAAACAAGGTCGAAGAGTCATCTCATTCTTGAATGTTGTGTTTTTTTTCAAAACCATAAAAAAAGAAAGATTCCGCAAACGAGTGAATGAAATATTATGCTAAGTGCTAACCTCATTGCCTTCCACATTTTTTTTTAAATTTTAGAAGCAAAGTCTGATTATTTTTACCATAAGAGAAATAAAATATATTTAACATACGACTTGATTTATTTTTTCCTCCCACCTTATTTTCACAAATGCATTTTGGTTCCCATACGTGAGCATTTCTACGCATAGAAAAATCCCTTTGTCTAAAAAAAGTTGTGCATTTTCAGGTCCTCGCTTAGGTGCTCACTGAGAAGGGTTCATGCTCTACACCAGACGTAATAACATTAGTGAGAAAACATTCCTCTGAATAAAAATATTGGTTTTTATTCTCTGATTCGTGCATTGTAGATTGTAGAAAGTGAGAGGAAGGGTGAACGGAGAAAACACCTTAAAAGGGATTATATTCTCACTTATCATAAGACGTAAAGCTTGACGCATCTACCCACTTTTGGGAATTAGTTTTGCGTGTGAGTGAGAAGTAGAAAAGAAGGAGATCAAGTAGGTAAATATACAAGGTAAAAATGCACCTTTTTTTGTAAGTAGTAACAAAACTGGTTGTGAGTGGGATGGAAAAATGGGGAAAAAGGTTAGTTTGTGAGAAGGACCTTTTACTTTCTCCTTGGTTAAGCTCCATTATCTACGGGATTTGAGTTAAGCTTTCAAGTTTTCCTCTCTGTCTCTCCTCAAATTCATCTTATATTAATATCCCAAAAGTAATACTTACCCTCAACTTATGTTCTCATATGAATAAGGAGTCAAGCATTGCATATTAACTTTTTCCTATCCAAGTTGTAACGGAATGATGCGGGGAATATGGATGGATTCTCTCGTCTTCACGGTCGTTATTTCCTCACTCTACTTTCTTTATTTCAAGATAAAACATTATATTTCTAATTCATAGAGATGTACACTTTTTCGAGTCTGTATTCGTATTATTAAAAAGCTAAGTCACAGAAAACTTTTTGATACGAAGGCATTGGAATTCTTAACAATGATAATGCTTTGCTAGCAATATTAAAAACGAAATTCTTGACTCCGTCCGTTTCTATCTTTCTAATTAAAATGATAGTGGCAAAAGTCTGGCATCTAGCAACGGGACTAACAACTCGACTTTAAAAGCTTAATGACGCTATCATTAAAGAGAATATAAAAACTGAGAAGCACATAATTTGCACTAAATTTGGGATGCAATGGCATCAGAACTTATGAGAATTGACTGGAATTGCAATATGCTTTTAACAGAGTTTCTTTTGATTCACCATTTTCCTTCCCTTTTCATTTGCATTTTGAATGTCAGAAGGGATCAACAAAGTGTTTAAAGATGCATCCAAACATGAGTCTTTTTTTCTGACGATGTCCATTGGAATAAAGTGTATTTTCATGGTTGAAGTCTCCTCTTCAGTGCAAAGCCTCACAATTTCTTCCAATGGCTTGGGGGAATAAATGTTCATGGCACGTCTTTATTCAAATGGTCCTTTTTGTGTTTGCATAAAAATCATTCAGTAATATTATCCCGCACCCTCGTCTTGAAAAAAGTTTCTTTCTCTACATTGCAAACTTGTGCACACAGACCGTGTAGCAATAATAATATTTGTTATCTTCTTCAAGTCTTTAAATTTTTCCGGAGAGTTTCTCCTTATGCATACGCAATTTTGTCAGCATTTTTGGAAATAGTTTTCAAGCACGTCGAGAAAATGCATGTATAAAGTTTTTAATGCCTTTTTTCGGGCATTGGGGGAGCGAATTTTATTTCTTCAATGCGGACATTCGTTAGGTTTTGTGGTATCGTTGAAAAATTGTCAAACGATGCCTTTGTTATCTTTCTCCTACGAAACAATACAAAAGTATAATATTGTGCAAGAGTGCACCGTGCTTCAACGTTGGTCGACTTTATGCATTCAATGTGTTTTACATGACACGATGGACTGAGTCGACTCTGAATCGTGTATGCCTATTATTACAGCACAGTCTTTGTTCGAGTGTCTAAACCTTTAAGGTACACCTAATCTTGGACTTGGACAATGTACGCGGTTTTGTTTTACTCACTCACCCTTATCACTATCACGAAGACTTTTCACTTCAGTTACTGTGTAATGCACGTTATTCGTCCACACATTAACCTATATTATACGTTTTTTGAAGATAGAGCTGGTGTCACTGAATTGATTCTGGATGGTTGCCAGCAAATCATGTTCCTTACTCTAACAACAAAAATGTGTAGATTTAAGATCATGCGAAGTAGCGAGGCCTAATATTAAAGGCGCTGTGTTAGGATTCTCTTGATTAGTCTCATACATGGTTCGCAAACGAAGCATAATGGTACAAGTCCTACTCATGATTTAAAAAAAATTACTAACCCTTTAACTTTAAGAAGTTGACCACAGCTATTTGCTATTCCAGTTCATTGACTCTTATTTCTTTCAAGTTTGTTACGTTTTATAATTTTGTCGCTTGATGAGAACCGATAGATTCAATTCAAGTGCATTACTCGTACTCGTAGAGTATCTTCTGATAGGTATGTAAAGTCATAAATGATTTGGTTTCCATTCAAAAATTATGTTTTTACTGGAAAGTATTTCATTTCATCTGTCAGCGCTCAACATGGCATGAGTCATAATAAAAAATATACTCGAGTTAATTTTTTTTACCTCAGCTGAGATCCTTGAAAAGGCTCAAGGAAAATTTATTCCCTTGTAGTAGCAGATGGCTAGATACATTTCTACAATGTAATCAGTCCACAAGGAAAGGGGAAACTTCTTGACCAAAGAAAAGTTTTCAAGCTGAGCTTGAGCCACCTCCTTTTACTTCAAGAAAGAGAAAACGAAGCATTCTGTGCGAATACGAAACGAAAGTGAAAAAAAAGTATTTGGGATGGGATCAATACTGATGGTGGCTAAGTTGCTCACTAACACTAGTATACAGATCTAGTAATGTTCTGTGGCAGTTTTTAAACGATTGCTGAACTAAGGATAAAGGAACAATGCATTCCACTCTAAAGTTGATACAATATTCATTACGAAACAGGAACTTTACATTCGCATTGCACACTTATGAAGTTGTAGGGCTCTGTTACTATATCCGCGAGGAGAAAGTATTTTGGGAGATAATGATGATCTAATGGTTTATGTGGCATGGCCATGGACTGCTGGATGGAAAATTGCTGGTTTCGTTTCATTCGCAAGGCCTCTTCTATTTTTCCTTTCTTTGCGATTTGCGATACGCCTGATTGGCTCGTATTCCTTATAAGCGATGATTTTTCTATACTTTGGAGCACTAGATGAAATGAGTATAGAGTGTGGTTTGATGTTTTGATCCCGCTACTGATGACGATCATCATCAACATGATCATAATGATAGTGATGGCGATATAATGTGGCTTTGATGCCTTGAGTTGCCTACATCTTTTTTTTTCAAATCTTTTCCATGAGTGAATAGCGATGGAATAGAGAGAAGAATTTTGTGAGACGACAATTTCTTTTGGTTTTTGAAATTTTCTTATTTGTACGCAGCCACGGTTCAGTGGTGTGTGGAATTCTCTGCTTTTTCGTGTATTTTCCCTTTCTGAAAGGAAATTAGGCCGACAATGATGTGAAAAGAAGAAAGCAAAAAAATGCAATTCAGTCATTGATGCAAGAGGCGGGAGCGCCTCACAAGATGATGGAAGCCTTAAAGGCATTTTTCGCATCACTGAATCTCATGCATCATTCGTTTTTCAGTGGAGAAATGAGGACTGTTATCGTGAAATATATAGATGGTTTTGAGATGAAAGCGGCTTATATAATTATGAATCATAATGTTGTTCTCTGCTGGGATTGATGGTAGACTACATATAACTTTCCAAATTATTTAAGTAAAGTTTTCCTGTGCGTCAAAGCACTTTTTATGGTTTTGCTTGATCATTATGCAATGACTGCAAAGAAAAGGCGTTGACGGAATGAGTGAGTGATGTAAATAACTACTTCCGCATCCGTATCCGCCAGAGTTTCCAGGAAGATTCCTGGAAAAATAGGACAAGTGCTTTTTGCCAACAAAAATGTTTGGAAGGGGTGTGTACATGTTCTAACTAATTGTCAATTGCAAATAGGAAAGAATCCTGGTACAGCTTTCTGCCAAATTGGGAAGCCTAAACGTGCCTTTTATGGTTGTTTGACAAATGTGGTAAAATTCCAGGAAATTTTTCACATAGAGTGATCAAACAAGCCAGCGAGTTTAAGAATTGATTTACCTTTCACTAGTCTTTCTTATAACAAAAGTTTATAAACTCTTTCCATCATATCATTGCACAAGTAAAAATAATATTCCCGACATAGATATGACTTTAGATACTTATATCTATATCACACATGCTTTGGTTTCTCACACATGTTTATGATCTATTTTTCTTTTACAGGATGTTGTGAAAGTAGTGACGATGATACACTTGGCTCAGTATACGGAAGTTTGGTAGCAGGAAATGGAGCTGGCGGAGGAGGGAATGGGGATGATTGGGGTCCGCTAGGCGTTCCTCCAGATGCCGAGTATATCACCGCCATTATTGGAGAGTCTGTTGTGTTCAACTGTCATGTCGAATTCCCGGACAATTATCCAGTCCCTTACATTGTCCAGTGGGACAAGAAGGTAAGCGCAAAAATAACTTTATATCTGTACATTAAAAATATTTCTATCTCTAGAAACTGATTGTGAGAGGTTTCAATTTCAAGGGCAACTAAACCTAATAACCTCCACGTCTTTTTAACGCATTAGTAAGGACCCAGTAATGATTGAAAATCTAACGCTACTCACAAAATTAGGTGGTGTCCAAAATTTCAAACAATTCACATTGCCCACGTGCTTAAGTATGATCATGTAAGAATTAGAATGAAATGTTAATGGGCCTTCATTAAGAAAGAATGATGTTTCTTAATAAAAGATGAACAACAAGAGACCTGTCAGGTCTTGTTAAAATTCGTACAACATTAGCACGAAAAGTACTCATGAAAAAACGAGAATGTAGCTCGAGGACGAAGTAAACTACCTACCACAATTCCAGGGACTCAGCCCGACTTTGACTCGACGCCACTTTTACCATGAATCGTCACTTATGTCAGGGCAAGTTTATCTTGATGATATACAGCAATATCAACATTCCTGCAAATACCCCTCTAATGTACCTACCTTTCTCATTTTCATATTCGTTATGAAGAACATGATATATGCTACTACAGTCTCACAATTTCTAGGTATTAGATTCCTAAAGGGACTTTAGCCCATTTAAGCTGTCATGTGCCGCTGATACCGGGCCATTTGCTTTTCTCTGTATGTTGATGTAGACTCAGTCTCTAGAAGAATTCAGTTTCTTTATCGTGTCGCCGTCTCATGTTCATGTCAACTCCTTTTTTCCAAGTAACTCTGCCATAAGCTGCCTCCCATGCTACTTAAACTCACTGATACGTTGCAAAAAGTACACATCTCCAGAGTAGGGCCTGCCTGGTAGCTTATCTTTACCTTAAAACTGAAAAGAAGAGTAAAAAGAGAGAAAAGTGAGATGAGCAGGAAGACACGATGTCACCTTCAATCAGTTCTCATATCTCATGTCCTCCTTTTTTATTTCTTCACGTTTCCACCCTCCGCCTTTCCCTTTTTCATCTTTTCACGCTTCCCAAAATATATCAAAGAGGATGATAACACAGCAAATTATACTTTCCTACTACAAGATCTACGTAATGCACGTATACAAATTTAAAGAGTAACAAGAAAAGCATAGCAATCGCTTCGGGTTGGATTGGAGTATTCGGATGAAGAAGGAACAAAAGTGTCAATTTTATTCAGTTTTTACTTCACTTTCCTCATCGTCGTTTTTATATATTTTAAAATGATATGCGTGCCAGTTCCTTTTTTTTTGCTGCTTTCATCTGACTAGACGACTAGATAACTCTTCAGCATGGCGGTACCTTTTAATACGGTGTGGTGGTTTGGCTTGGCTTGAGGAGTAAAAGTCCCTAAAGAATTCCATCATCACATCATCCACCTCACAAGTCTCAAAAGACATGAAAGAATAAGTGAAACAAGTTAAGTATACAGACGAAATCGCAGAAAAAATGGGAGATAGTAAACATTTCATGGAGGAATATTACCAAACATAAAAAACGAAAACAGTGTTAGGTTCGAATCACATTGTGACTTATGTATACCATAAAAAGTATTATTTTGTAGTGAAAAAAATATGTAGGTATATGTATATGTATTTTTTTATATGGATTGTTGTGGGACGATCTCATATTTACCATTACGATTGTATGATGGCCAAGACTTGTCTCTCGCAGAGAAAAACTAAAATATATATAAATTCACGTGATTTTTTTCCTTGGGCCACATCCCACTCTCTTTTTTCGTACTTTTCCCTCTCTTTCATTCCACCTCAATTCACAAGAATAAACGGTGACAAAAATAAATAACTAGGCCTTTTGTTATTTGCAATGGCGGGGAAAAAAGAAAGAAATTGCATTGCTAACAAAGAACACCCTTTCGTGTGAGTGTGTGTTCATGGGGTGGAGGATGAACCTTGCATGATTTACGACATATTTTATGAATTGTATATGCCCCCGTCCTTGTGTTGCAATCACTTTTCTTACTTTCACCAGGAATAAGATAATTCTGAGATGAGATTTGTTGCATGCTAGGAAAAAAATCGCTCTGAGGAGCGGCAAGTTCTTCGAATTTGATATTCTGATTTCTTTGTACTGATAAGCCCTTTTGTTGTCTGAGTGGATTGGAAAAGAAATGTATGTAATCAGATTTTTTGTAAAAAAAATAATGCAATTTGGAATATTTCAGGGAGTGCCCCCCACCACAAAACAATAGGAACGTCTCGGGGAGCTGGTACCACCTCGATGTTCATGCCCCACCTCGCTTCGTCCATACCTCCGACGATGTTGTGTACACTAAAATCGGTAAAAATATCATTCTCCACTGTCGCGCAGAAGGAACTCCCGCCCCCGAAATCGTCTGGTAAGATTATCACTTTTATTTAAAATTTTTCTCATTTGACAACGATGACTACGGCATAATGAAATCACTTTTTGTGAAATACAACTTAATACAGTATCCGTATCCTGTATCATTTCACATAAAAACTTCTTTCCCACAGGTACAAAGACACCGACCCAGTTCAGCCATCAGTGACAGTATCGATCGTAAACGAAGGCACAGAGCTGAGAATCTCAAATATTAAAAATGAAGATATTGGAGACTACACATGCATAGGTACGGACAGGAGTTCTATAGAGAGAATTCAATTATAAATCTTACCAAGAGAATCATATCCCAATATTGTAATCTTTAATATTTTTTTCCAGCGAGGAATGGCGAAGGAAAAATCCATCATAGTGTGAAAGTGCTGATCGCTGGTAAGAGGATTTGATATTTTGATATTTTTTATTGTCATATCTTGTCATACATGGAATCTTTAAGAATGGAAAATCACCTTACATCCTCTCTGGAATCAAGCTTAAAGATGAAGTAAATGTAACGGGTTGGTTGCTAGCGTCATCAGCGTGAAGAAAAAGGATGTGCTCTCAGGGTTTCTTGAAACTCAAAATTGAGAATAGTCTGTATCTTGAATGCACACGTGTGTGGTTCTAAATATGAACTAGAGCGTAGCAATAAGCAAGCCTTGAATATTAGAATACTTCAAGGAATACTAATTTCAAAAATGTTTTCTTCTCGCTTCCAAGAACTTTTGCGTAATGGAGATTGTTTCTCATGATGATCAAAGGAACTTACCTAATGGGTAAATATTTCTTGTTTGTATTCATATTTACGGTTAATGAACACGCATGAGTATTTTCTGAATGATTTTTAATACTCCACAAAAGAGAGAGTAGAAAAATGGAAATACGACGACAATGATCATAATGGGAATTCATTTGTTTATTACGCAATCAAACACGTTTCCATTTCTCATTTACCTTTTCTTAATGATTTTGAGAGATACAAACTTGCCAAATTCTTGCATCATATTCAAGTTTATTTTTATCCCGGTTACATGACGCAAGAGTAAAATATTCACTTCATTCTTCTGTGGCATCATCAACATCAACCGATGAAAAATATGATCCCTGAACCAATGTAGATGTTTTATGGAGGAAGGAGTAGGAGTCTACTATGATGATGATATTCCGCAAGGCTCTTCTTAATAATCCGCCTGCTTTTCTATAGCATCTTCAATAAGGATAAGGAAAAATGGATCTGGAGGCATCCCAGTGATTTGTAAAAGTCCGCATCAAATTTACATACATTTCTCTTTTGAGTTCCGCTGAATTTTTATCTTCTTTTTTCTGTTCTCGACTCATGGAAGCAAAAGGGAAACCTCACAATATTACTTTTAAAATGAAGTGACAAATGTTTGCCAATGCATTTACAGTGTTACAATCTGTAGAGAAAGTAAATAAGATTGGAGTTTAGTAAGGGGAAAGTTGACTCTTTTTTAGATAAGAAAGTCGAAATTGAGTATGTTGCATTTGTGGTTCCAGCAATTTGGTTTTATTTGAAATGCAGTACGATCGTAACATTAGAACTTCACAGCAATTTGTCTAACTCATTTTTTATCCGTAAAGCTTATACCATTGCACAAAGACAGGATCATTATTTGAATTTTCCAGATTTTTTTTTACCATCTTTTACTTCTTGCGCAATTCGAGCCTCGTTGAGCATTTGACTCTTTCATCGTTGGTTTTTTCGTTGAATTAGTGATTCACTTATTTATTCAGTAAATCATAGGCACTCCTTCGTATAAACACGATTAATGCTAAAAATTACTTACATCTTTTACTATAAAGGAAGCGTTTTTAAAATGTTGACTCCGCAAAACGTAAATGTAATTGTGATCATAATATAAACTGAGAAGAACTAGTAGTTCAGAAAAAGAAGGATTTTAAGATATTCTCTGTTGATTCTTAAACCGAGAACTCTCTGATCGTAAATTGGAACAATGGGAAGAGATAAAAACGGTAAAGTGTCCACTTTTCATACTAACAGAAAGAAAACAGTCCCCTTTTAACCAGCTATAAAGTATGTTCTGTGGCGGAATATAGTAGGGGACGAAGTAAAAAGCGCCGACATTTTGTTTACATTTTGTGGTAAAGAGGAACGTATGGTTTAAATGTTACTTGGGTTTTTTATCCCTTTCACCTTCACCATTGAATACTACTTTATCCCTTTATTCCAAACTTCATAAGTATATATCTTTCGAATTTGACTTTGCACTTTTCCCAAGGAAAACCATGTAAATCCGTAATCCACTGAGCCATTGTTCTTGTGCATGTAAGAATCATGAAAAGATTTTTTGTGAAATAAAAAAATGTGAATTTTTTTCTGTAGAAGATGGTATTGAAAGAGTGCATGTCTAGCATGAAGAAAATCTATGACCGGTGGCGGTACTCACTCACACACGAACAATTTTTCCCTTGAAGTGGATTTTACTGCTCTCCATCATTCGATCTAGCTGATTTTTAGTAATGTGGATCATCAAACTGAATTGACGATTCCACTCAAGTTCTTTTCCACTTTTTCTGTGGCCATACCTAAATAACATGAACGACATGAAGAGTAGAAGAAACCCTTGCAAAAGTAAGGATCTTTCCGTAAAAAAAACTATTACGTTTTTTTGTATTCGTTTTTCCGCGTGGGTTTCCTCATATTATTATACTTTGATCATTTTTATACTGTCCCACCCTCGTGCTCACAGTAAGTATTTCTCAATGCAATTATCATTTCATTACTTTCACAAGAAAAAGTACTAGTCTAAGCTTGAGCCTGAAGCGTTTCTTCTTCATCTTCGTGTTTCAATGAGTTTCGAAATGAAATGAAAGCAAAAGCGGGGAGAACGAAGACATGTGCGGATACATATGCATGCGTGTCATAATTTTAGTCGTGACTAGGCATACCGTATACATTGCATACAAACCAGAAACTAAAACATTGCTTTCACAAGCCAGACCCTTTTTTTGAAGAGTAAAATGAAACATTTGACATGAGTGAAAGTCTCGCATTTCGTGGCTTTATATGGATGGGTTTGATAATGCATGTGGTATAGTGTGTTTGCAATTTCCTCATCATCCAGCTTGATTCATGCCTATTCTATGAACCAGACTTTTATTCACTTTTTGTTCATCTTTGTCTAGTCCGCTTTCTCTCATGAAGACACAAAAAGCGCTCTTAAGTGAAAGCTTTTGAATGTGATCAAGCATAAAGTCAATACGTTTTAATGCTCCTATGGCTTATATGCTATTTCCGAGTTTTTTTTTTAAGAAATTGAAATATTAGAATGCTTTCCATGTTGACTGTTTCAGCGGAGAAATCATATTTTTCGAATAAGTTTAGAAATATGGAGATGTAACAAAGTTAGATGGACTGGAAAAAGATGAAATGACTGGAGGCAATGACTTTTTGTCTTTGTCAGCATGCATAAAATATTTTTAGGAAGCGCGCTGAGCATATTTATCGTGTCTTATTTCATGGAACCGAATGTCATGTTTTTAGTTCAACGGAATTAGAAAGTTTTACAATCTTTTTTTGCATGACAGTCATAGTAAGAATAAAATTATCTTTATGAATCACAACGAAACTGAATGATATTAAATTCAAAACTGCTTTTTTTTTATCCTGTACCATGCTGGCAAGAGGGGGAAAGTTTTGATTTGCAAAATTAAAGTTTAAGTTTGTGAGTCTTAATTTTCAACAAGGCTTTCTATTTCGACATTTTCATTCCAAAAAAATCGATCCGCTTTTGAGCATAAAGCAAGCAAAGGCATTTTCTACGAAAGAAAATACAACAAATAAGCCTATTTACGCAATTAAACTACATCTATACCTATTGTAGTTGTAGTATTGTAGTAGTTTGTCTATAAAAACAACTTTTGAGGCTCGAGTGGTAGAAAGATAAGAGTGAATGAGAGTATCGTAAAAGAATTTTTCTCCTTTCTTTTCTAATCTTAAAAAGAACTTTCTCCCTTTCTTTCCGTTTTCTTTCAGTAAAGGTGCCATAAAGGGCAAAAACTTTTTGTTTCCTTTGCAGTTTTTTTTTGTCTTCGACAGAAGTTCTGGAATCAAAATGTATGTGCGTTTCGGAGAAATTCCCTAATCGTTGGAAGAAAATGGATAAAATTCTGCGTAATCTCTTCATTTGATTGGAAGTACCTATTTCCTTCTTGTTTCATTTAAGCTCGTCTCGGCTGCTATTCTAGTATTCACGAAAAGACTTACGGTTAAATTGAAGAAAGAAGGGAAATGTAATGTAATTGAAGCTAAAATATTCCTAATGGATTGATCTTTTACTTTCTTGATTCAGAGGAACAGAAATTGGAAAAAAAAGTCTTGGTTTTTGGTTTTCAGTCAGGATGCCAATTTGGGAAGAGACCTAGAGCAAGGCCGTATAGTTAGCTTTTAAGTCTTTCCTAGTTCGATATAACAATTTGTTTACATTTCCTTTTTGGTTTGCTTGGTTTTTGTGGAATTCATACATGATGGTTTTACCTTGGCCTTCTCTATCTACCTCGTTAAATCTTTATTCAGAAAACTGCGCATTTAGTTCGACCAGAATATCCTTCCCTACTCATTTCCAAAGAATTTTATTTTCCTAGAAAAAAGTTAAGGAGGATAGAATGGTAGTTGTTAAGAGGAAGCTTGAAGACGGGAGACACAAAGATGGTCATGAGTCATGACCGCTGGAAAAACTTTTTGATATCAACGGATCCGGATTGGAAAACTGCATTAAATGACTTGACTTGAGTTCCAACAGCGAACCACAATGCCATACCACTAACAGCCACTTTTGTGCTTGTCCTTCTCTTACAGAACTCTTTTACTTTGAAAATACACATGAAAAGCACAACAAAGAGCAAAATGTCCTCTGAAACTTGGACTAAGCACAGAAAGCTTGCTGATATTTGGTCGTTACGATATACATTCAAATAAAGTCACTTTATAAATATCTCATGTATCACGAACTCTACAGACTAAATTGGCAAAATTAAAATCGTTTCCTTACTGAATGTATTCGATAACTCTTGCAATCGCAATATGAAAAAAGGCGTTTTATGTGGCAAGGCTAAGAATAAATTCAGTTACAATTTTATGGCAAAAAAGGCAAAGTATTTTCAAGGCAAAATAATGTACAAAATAAGGAGAGGATTTATTTTTTCGTTCCTCTCTCACCCATTCATGGACAACGACTCTCTTGTCACCTCATAAGTTTTGGCATTACATACAAGAAAATAAAGTCACAATATTACAAAGTTCACCTGAGTTCATATTTCTCAGGCTTAAATATTAAGGCAAATGACAAGACAGAAAAAAAGGTAATTAGGCAAATGAGAATCTAAAACTTTACATCTAACTTCTACCACTAATATTTCTATGACTAAACAAAAAAAAGGTTCATTTCTAAAATACCATACAACATTGACTTTACTCAGGAACACTGAAGTTAATTATATAATTCTACTATGGAACATCAATTACCACGACTGACTTTGACTCCAGATGATGGAGTCGGTAGTATAGTAGTATCGCATATTTCTTCAAACGCATTCAAGATTTTGAGTCCATATACATACACGTGAATGAAGGTCAACAAAAATAACCCTGATCTGAGCAAACACATACGATTGCTGCGTGTAATCCAAAACGTTAAAGTTGAAGTGGTTTCATAGGTATCTGCAAATGGTGAACATCCGAGCAATTAAGCACCTTTTCAAATATGCATGCTAGGTAGAAATTAGTGAGTGCAATGAATAATGAATAATTTACTTGCATTTTTACAGGTTCTGCAGTGATAATCAACCCTCCGCAAAATACGACAAAGGCAGAAACCGAAAAAGTAGTCTTCCCCTGCGAATGGCGTGCAATGCCGGCGAACGCGACGGTTGTGTGGTACCGGGACGGTATTCCGGTTCGACAAATTGCATCCCTCGAATCGCGAATCGAAACTCCGGCAGAAGGGAGTCTTATCATTAATCCACTTCATATGGATGACTCGGGATTTTATGAATGTCGTGTTTCCAACGGAATTGGGGAGACGCAGTCTGCCGTTGCCTATCTCAATGTTGAGTGTAAGTGTCCATTTAAAACATTTAAATTGATTTATCATTCTCTCTAAAAAGTGCATGTCGTTTTACAAGAGTTTTGCACTGAAAATGATAGTTCGCGTTTCTACTGGATAATATTTTATTGAAGTTGAACTACCAAAAGTGTTTCGGGAATTTGTAAAAAGTGTTATGTACGGAGATACACTTTTACACCCTCAGGTCATTATACTCCGATCGATGATCTACCTCCTTCTTCCCTAAACTTCAAGCAATCAGAACTGGATACGATACAGCCTTTTATTTTCCAGAATCTTTAGAAAGAAAATATCAAAGTGCACTTTCTCCTCTTTCAAGAATTTTCTTTGTACCTGAACCCAGAACGCCTGTGGAAATGTAACAGAACAGGGTGAATTAGTGAATAGAGATAAGTGCAATGGTCACTTTACCAAAACTGAAAGGGAGGCAAGAAAAATGACAAGGAAATTCAATTTTTCATCTGTTCAAAAGATGATAGGATAGTGATAGGCGAATAAAACGACGTTGGAATAAAAGCCCTGGCAGAGAAATTGCTTCTCGCTCGATCCTGATATGGGCATGATATCGATACTATTATAGTCCATATACATAATTTTATCTGTAAGTGGAGATGGAGGCAATGACCATCTTATTCCACGACATTATAATAGTCCCATTCTCAAGTCTGGACTCGGACTGGAATTGGTTGGCAGTCTACGCTTAAATTGAAGCTATCGGATTTGATATCCTTCACTAAACGTAATAATATAATTCAACTTTTATTAAACAGTTCCAGCTCAAGTGACATACACGCCGACTGTACAGTACCTGCCAAACCGCCTGTCTGGAGTGGTCCGGTGCTACATCCAAGCAAACCCAGGCATTCAGTTTGTAATGTGGACCCGTGACAAAGTAAGATTGTATATAATTCAACTTTTTATTAAACAGTTCCAGCTCAAGTGACATACACGCCGACTGTACAGTACCTGCCAAACCGCCTGTCTGGAGTGGTCCGGTGCTACATCCAAGCAAACCCAGGCATCCAGTTTGTAATGTGGACCCGTGACAAAGTAAGATTGACAGAATGTTCAATTTCATTTTAAAAATGATCCATCATAGAAGCAAACGATGACACAATTCGTATTTTAATTATGCAGCACTTGTTGGAACCTTACGAAACAGAAGGGTTTGCAGTAATGCACAATGGCTCGTTGCTCATCGAACGAGTTAAGGAAAGCCATCAGGGAATGTGTATGTCAAATTTCCTTTGTTCATCATCTTTAAATGTTTAATCAAATACTGACTTGATTACAAATCGTGATGTTGCATCGTTGTATATCTAGACACCTGCACACCATACAATGTACATGGGACTAAAGGTGCGTCATTGGCAATGCAAGTCATAGTAAAAGATCCACCAAAATTCGAGATAACGCCGGATCCCATGTACCAGTCCAAATTACATACATCACTGGAGATTCCTTGTACTGCGGTAGCACCCAATGGCACCACTAGTCCACTTATCACCTGGCAAAGGGTAAGTCGAAAGAAATCTTTTAGTGCTTGTGTATATGTACCTTCTAAAGTATCTCTTCGTTGTCGGGTCAAATTACTTCTGCATATACATAATTGATACAACGTTTTCCCAAGAAATTTTCATCCTAAAAGTAGAAGGTATGCAATTTGTGTAGGTGCATATTTTTTACTTGTTTCGTTGACTTTGTCTCAGCCGCCGGAGCCATAAAGACTGGATGAAATAAAACTGCCGTTTCTAACTTTATATCTCTTTTTTTTGTTGAGTACAGAAGGATGGCCGACCTTTGCCCAGGGATCGTGCACGCGTGGTGGATGGCACACTATTTCTAGAAAATCTTCAACAAATGGACTACGGCGAATACGAATGTGTAGCTTCGAACGAAGTAGCTACATTAGTTACATCAACTAAAATAATTGTGGAAGGAACTCGACCCCATGCTCCCTATAATATAACGGCTACGAATGCAATGTTTTATGTAACTTTGAACTGGTATCCGGGCTACTCTGGCGGTCCAGATTTCAGGCAATCTTATGTTGTCTGGTGAGAAATTAATGAACAAAAACACTCCCTAGAACTTTCTACTGTATTACCTTTTTATCACTTTTGCTTTCTCACATTTCTCTTTTCCTCCAAACAAATTTCCATTTAAAGGCAATTTTACTCTTACTCTTTCTGAGAAAAAATGTCAGAGTCAGCGATGGTGAATATTTTATGTGGTGCTATTATTACAGGTACAGGAAATTAGGAGAGTCAAGATGGGAAACAATACACGTAACTCCGCCAGGAAGCCAACGCATAACAATCCGTAATTTGACTCCTGGAACGACTTATCAATTCCAGGTTTGCAAATCCATTTTACGGCGCTTCTCCTCCAAATGAATTCGAAACGTTAATGTACATTGTGATTTTTCTTTTTAGATTGTTGGTTCAAATACAATAGGAGAAGGCCATCCTAGTGAAATCATTAACGTTACGACTAAAGGTGAATTGAAATTCGATGAGTATGCTTTCAAAACTGACTGACGTACATACCTATAAAATCCGTAATAACGCTGAAAATCATAACTTGAATTTAACTTGGTTTTGGTATAATGGAAAGTATTTCATCATCTAACTTGATTTATATATTATGTATGAAATTAAAAAGCTTTTCTCTTCAATTCATCTAATTCTTTTTGATCCAAATCGCAAGGGTATCACTGTAAAATAACATTTGTCTAAATAAGACTATTACAAGTAGAAATGGTGCTGCGCTGGAGCAAAAATGAATTAAGAACTATTTTTGTAGTCTTTCTGGTGAAAATTGAAAACTTAATTGGTATATGTATGTATGTAACTGATGCTGTGCTATTTTCCTGCGTAAAATAACTTTTCCTCTAACATGTTTCCATTGTTTTACTTTATCTCTTACCTTTCTCTCTGTACTTTTCGCTGTCACTTTCTGGAGGAGTCGACACAATACTGGCTAATGGAACTAGCGAACCTCCAAAAAGTGTAAATAACGCTACTACAAAGCCCGAAGATCCTTCAACTGGCACAATCATCGGTAATAAAATATTAATGGAAAGCTCCCTTCTTGAGATAAAGCATTTTAACGATCCAGCAGCGTTAGATGCTTTACAAAATGTTGCTTGCTTTTTTGGCTTCTCTTTGTTGAGTTTTGATTGTGTTGTCTTGCGGTCTTGTGTGATTCGTTTCTTATCTTTGTTAGTTTTTTGCTCTGTCCAATACAATTAAAATGATAAAATCTTTAATCTAAAACTAGGTTAGAATAACAAGCCCATAAAAGAGATCCAGAACTTTTAACCAGGTTTATTTTATTTTAAAAGCATTTATTTTATTTATTTTTGGTGTGTTTGCTTAATTTCCTATTTTGCAGAAATACTCGACTACTCAGTTCTAGTTTATCCTACAGATGAGTACGGTTCTACGTACATTCCTACTCTGTTAACCCCAACAGGTTTGTGCATGCCCAATTACAAATTTTATTTCTGATTCTGCTATTACGTTTACAAAAAAGGAATCCCTGATGAATTTATGCTCGAAAAATTGAACTACAAATTTTTGCCAGCTTTGTGTTTTTGATTGTTTTTTTTTTCGAGTTAAAATGTTGTTTCGTTAATTGTTGAATGTCTAACATAGTTTTTATGCAGCAAAATTCATGAGGTGGTTTTTAATAATGATTTTAATTGAAAATATTTTATTTGGAAGGTCCCAAACCAGGTGTTCCCTATAATGTGACTATAGTGGATCAGTCGGACGCTTTTAGTAAGACTCTTCAAAAACAATTCTAAACGTTCTGTAAAATTAAATTTCGAAATGCTTATAATAATACTTATCAACTTAATTACAGCTATAGGGATTCATTGGATGCCGCCGATAGATCGAGATCGAGTTGCTGTGGCCTATTACCAGATCCAATATAAGTCTGAATCAGAGGCATGGAAAACGCTCAACAAAGGTGATTGTTCTGTTCTGTTGTATATCTGTATAAAATGTGAAATGTCAAGTACATCGTTCGTCGGTAATCAGTGCTTAATATTGTAACTGTTTATTATTCTTTTTCATGTTCTCAACCGGACTGGACCACAGAAAAAATATTGCCCCCTCAAACATCCTATACTTGTAAGGACTAAATAATATTCAGAAATGAAGCCATTTAATCGAAGGTGAAGTTATAATAAAAAATTATCTCATTTTTTAAAACCAGATTTAGTTCGTCACATGAAAGAGGGCAAAAAGTATATATTCCGCGTTGTTGCATTTACAATAAGCGGTAGCTCAGCTTCCAGTGAGGAGGTTAGTTCATTTTATCTTCTTATTACAGCACTGATCAACTTTAAAAATGAAATGAGCTAATGGTGGCTTATTTTGTTTTGCAGGTTATACACACGCTTCTTCCTAGGGATAAGAACCGAGCAATTGTGGCTGGCCTTGTTGGAGGTATTCTTTTCTTCATAGTAGCCATCATTCTCTCCGTCTGTGCAGTTAAAATATGCAACCGAAGGAAAAGAAGAAAACAGGAGAAAGGTCAGCAACAGTTCAAGAAGAGGTATAACCAGATCAGTGAAGTCGAACATTTTGAATAATCTTGTGGATATATTTGTGCGATATTGCAGCATATAACATGGTAGCTTGTCGTCTTACGGACGCCAGGAATGGCGGTCAAATACCTCCCCAACCCCAAGTTGTTCCAAAGAGGTACCCATTGCAATAAAAAAGGCACTTTGTAGACTTTTATTAGATGTCCTTGTCGATTTCATTTTCTAATGACAAAATAATAATAATGGGTGCCATTTAAATGTATAACATTTGGCAAATTTTTAATTAATTAAGCCGACCACCTATTCAACAACAGCAACCACAACAGCTACCGCAACATCCGCAGCAAATAAAGGGCGGAGTAGCAGTTAAGTTTCGCGTCTACTAATATTGCCCTTTTAAACAGCTTGTTTTTTGCTAGTTTTCGTTGACATGTCCTTCAAAGTTCACGCGTTTTTGTTTCGTTTACATTTTCAAACTTGAATTTAATTTAGCCCCCCACCTTCAAAAAATATTACAACTCAAGCTACACTACTCAATTTTAGCCATATATGCATTCCATTATTTTTTATCCTGCATGGTGTCGTCCTATAGGTCCTGCATGAAATGACCAATTGTCAGTCAATATTATTTCGTGCACAGTCAAGTTACATGTTACGTTTAAGTTACATGAGTATAATATGCTGCTTTTTTATGGTGAAAATGTCATTTTTGTGTTGCATTGCATGTTTCATTTCTTAAAATAAAAATTTCAGTGAAAGTAACATAACTGAAAAATATTTTTAGGAGTGGAGTCGCCCAAGCACACGCTGTGATTTCGTGGCTGAAGAGAGCGTATCAATGGGTGGGTCGCGCGGTGGGAATCTTCATTATTCACCTGTTGGATCGCCTCCTGCACCGCCACGCCATCATTTTGGACCGCCCGAGCACGTCGAGACAGAGCCGCCGCCCATCCATCAGCAGCATCACACTCTCCCTGGTCGACACAGATCGCCCCCTAGGTATAAAATATCATTAAACTTATTAATTAATTTAAATGAAGGCTAGCATAATACAATTTGTAATTGACTTTCAGAAACCCTACCAGCCCACTACTCGCAGTCGATATCGCCACATGGACGACGTAGAAATAAAGGTTAGAGTGCGTAAAATGCACTCCATTTTCCCTTTAGTTTGCTGTGTTTCAGAACGTATTTTTCCATCAAGTATTTTTCTTTGCTTTGCAATTTTCCAGATGTTCTCATCCTTCCCTGGGGGAAAAGTTCAATTGTTTTACCAGGTCTATCCACTATGCTGTATTCTATTACATTTTTACTCTGTTTCGCGTAGATGTTGGTGCTGATTGTTATCTCAGAGTAGTTGTACTACTTTCATCGTTGTATTGATTTCTGTTTTCAGATTTCATATTTCAATTTCAATTATTAGTTTTTGGAAAATGTTTTTAATCTTATTTATTTACAATCCTATCTCCTCATTTAATGGCAAAATGAATCAAATGCTAACTTATTTTGTATGTCTCTGTATTGCAGATGTAGTAGATGAATCCAGCTCCGACGATGGAGGGTTTTTAGCTCCTCGTCCTCTTCGTTACTTTCCCCGTGGTCGTCGTAGATTTAATCTAGTACTTCCAGGAAGTTTTGTGCCATCCAGTTCTCTGATAAGACCGGAGACATTAGTCGTTCCTCGTCCTTTTGCTAGTTCGCCGATACCAGCAAGATCTCGCTCTGCGGCGAGTGGTATACAAAGACAGTTTAGTCCATCTTCCGCTGATCTCAGTTCAGTTCAGACCAGGTTCCCTGTTCTAGTCCAAGTTCATCAACCACCTTATCTGTGGAAAACTGCCACAACTGGTCGTCACTTTCATCCCCGTCTTCCAAGTGATCCGACGCCCCCGCCGTGGGAAGCAGAACGTATTCGTGATAATTTGCTTGCCAGAGACTTGGAGTACTTGGAACGACAAGTGCCTCCGTTCCTGAGACATCAACTGCCAGGAGTTCCCTCCTCTGCCCCACTTCAACGACCCAGTGTAAGTGGGTTAGCTCCATCGGAGAAGGCAGGCTTAAGTTCTTCGATATCTGGTCGACTTCATCAAGAAAGATCATCTTCCTCTGGCTTTCAAAGTGGAAGTAAAACGACATCAACTTTTCCATCTGGTGCTGGCAGTAGTGGAGTTGACACGGGATTGGGTTCTGGCGGCACGACCTCCTCTGAAGTTGTCCTCAGACCAGTACACTTATCAAGTCGAGAAGAGGAGAGAATGCGAGGCCCAGAAGGTCTTTTTACAAGTGAATCATTTCCCTTTGCTCCAAGCATTCCATCAAGAAGCTTTATACCTCCAAGAACTTACGAAAATTGGCCAAGAAGAGAGCCAACACCGCCGATCTACGCAATGGCACGATCTCCATCTTTTGATATTGCAACGACACAAGTTCCAGACTTTTCTCCTTCGAATTTGAGCGGTCGAAGTGTTAGAACGATTAATGAAAGTTTCGATGTTGATTTGGAATTTGAATTCGACACAGTGTTTCCGCCAGAGGCGCCGGAAGATGAAAGTAGTCGATCAAATCTTCCTACATCCACTACACCATCCACGTCTCGAACTCGAAGAACACGCGAAAAGTACGAAAACATAGAAGATCGTGTTTCTGGCCTCAAAAGAGAATTCTTGCAGTACCGCAAGCAGAAAACCCGAATGGAAAGCCAGTGTTGATCGACCCCGTCATTAGTATTCGTTAAAAAATAATATTTTTTGAATGAGCTATCATAAGCTAACTGCTGTAATTTCATACAAAGTAGATTTAATTCTTCGCCTTCCCCGGGATGTTGGATGATTAAAAACTCAAAGTATGTTGGTTCTTATTCTGGGCTACAATGGGGCTGATGATCCGAGGTAGATATTTATTCCAAGATGGTTTAGCAATCGGTTGAGCCTATACAAAATTACTCGCATGGACGGACGGGCACATCAAAAGCAACAGTACTAGCTGTTCCAGCAATAAATAAAAATGTTCTTCTAAGACTCTGACACACTTTAAAAATTATTATTACGAATACTTATTTACAATAATAAAATATGGAGTTGAATATATTATGGAACTATTAATATTGTGTAAATTATTATTCAATAAATTATTCAAAAAGTATCTAATAAGTTGTACTGTAAACAAACTGATTATGTATTTGAATTTATACATGATACTTAATACTTTTAAATGATATATACAACAGTTAATCTAAGTCTAGTTAAGTCATTATTTTACAACCAAGAAAAAATTGTTTGTACCAAGCCATTTTCACAATATTGTTAATTACTACTTACGTAACGTACATAAAAACTATCAAGCAATCAATGGTAAACTGCTACTGTCATTATTCATTATTTACGTGTATAACGACAAATCGGATGTTTACCCAGTGAATATAGATGACGATATTTATTCATTCATAAAATTATTTCGCCAACAAAGTCAAACCACAACTCTGAAGAATCCAAAACTGTTAAATAATTTCAAATAAATAGGTATAATAATTAGGAAATTTTGAATCTACAAATATATATCTAGTGAAACTCATGTAAGCAAATAATGGGGAGAATGGACATGATGCATAAATAGCCTCGTCAGTTAAATGGCAAACCGTTTTACTTAATTTATTATCATTGTCTCATAAATATATTAGCCAGTTCCTATGTTTATATATTTAAAACGGAACGGGTCAAAAACTAAGATTAGGTTTTTAAGACGGGCCATTGCAATGATATATTACTGCGTAATAGAGGGTTGATCTTTATTCCAAAATGTGGTCTATCGTAATGTATAAAATTTTAAATGACTAATAATGACATACGTTGTTTCCTAAGAGGCTTTTAATTAATTGGTTATTATTCGGCGCTAAAATGAATAAATTAATAGGCAAATAATATATATGCTCCATGAATCCACAAAAAAATGGTTCATTGATTCATATAACAAGGTTGTTGCAAAAAAATGTAGTGTCAGATTTTGTATGAATAAAAAAGAGTAATTCTAGTAGTAATGACACGACTAAACTTGTACTGTTACAATAATTATTGTTGAATAATTTATGGCTTAAATATAAGTTTATAATTATACCTCAAGAGGCAGATGATCTAATACTTGAAGCAATCTATGATATTAAATTATCCAGTTTTGAATATGTAATTTGTAAGGAGTTAGGAATTTCTCCAACGAAAAGAACAAAATGTTATTTAATGAGTGACACCGACGAATACAATCGATCTTCTATTTTAAACTCTCTTTTTCATTACTTGAATTCTACACTTGTCTTTAAACTTTAAAGCGTGATTTTTTTTGTTCTTAAAATAATCAAATTGTATTCGTAGATACCCAACTAGCTCACATCGATTGAACTAAAAAAACGACTTACTCAATTTTTCTAAATGCGGAATCAACAGTTGAAACAGTGCGATGTCAATGTCAACAATATTGTGAAATTAAACTTCTTCTCTGCAGCAGACTCTACTTATGATGATGTGGTAGATCATCCTTTCATTTTATTCGCAAATTCAAGGTTTTAGAAAAATGTGTGTATGAATTTCGTGAATGATTTAAGGATGTGTTTTATACGAAAACTAAAATACTTTTTGTAGATTCGTTTGACTGACTTTCGGATAACGCAAGTAAGAAAGTAACAAGCTCCTATGAATTATGAATCTGAATCAGTTTGTGCGATTTTTGATAATTCAATTAATTTATTTGCCTTTCTTTTCTATCTTGCTAGTAATAAATAAATTATGGCTGGATCAATTCTGCAATGCAGAAACAATCAACAAATATGTAGTTGTATATTCTGGTTTCGAATTTATTGTGCTTAGAATAAATGAATTTAGTTTTATTTGGTTGAACTTTGCAACCCATTGCATTGTGTAATCACCTACAAGATGTCATGTCCGTTCTCACAACTGTATTTTTTGTAACATTCACTGCCGAAATGATTTAATTTTTTGTGGAGTTTTAAATGAGATGGATTTAATCACGCATGCTTTTAATATGATTGGATTTCAAGATTTGTTTGTATAAGCATTGATGTTCAGTATTTTGTGTTCAGTTAATATATTAACTAAATAATTCATCCACCTTTACAGTTTTAATTTAAGCTGTATACAATACGTTTTGAAAAAAATGATGTTTATGTGTACATCTGAGCAACTGTCATTTCAGTCGATATTTTATGCCGCTTTCTACTAGAAAGAATTATTTATAGCTCATATTATTTAGAAGTATTTTTATTTGTTTTTACTTCTGAGACTGATTTTTTATTTTATGCGGCTTTCTACTAGAAAGAATTATTTATAGCTCATATTATTTAGAAGTATTTTTATTTGTTTTTACTTCTGAGACTGATTTTATACTCCATATTTCTCCGTTTGTGTTGCAAAATGAAAAGGTGCATGATGATTTTAAAAAACCGGCATTTGAAAATTGATTTAATGCATAGTAAGCTTAAAGTTTCTTCAACCTAAATTAATTAATTTAATTTTTAAAATACAACAGAGTTCCTTTTAATTTTTGTATTTTGAAATGCATTTTGTAGCTGAAGTTGTCTAGCTTATTCTCAGGAAAACACCAAAGATGTTTTATAGTTTTTTACAAACGAAATCTAACTTACAATTCAATCATGCTAATTTAACCTATTGTTTTGCTTCAGGTCATCTTTGTAGCTTGTGTTTTTAAGTGTGATTTATTATTTGTGTGAATAGCGAAGTAAATTGTTATTAAAAAGAAGGTAAAAAAAGTCGAAACCTAATTAAAGGTCGTGTGACATTAAATTTTGAAAATTATTACTTAATCGAATGAATGCTTTTCTGCTAAAATTGCCACTGAAGCAAGTGGTAAAGATGTTTTATAGTTTTTTACAAACGAAATCTAACTTACAATTCAATCATGCTAATTTAACCTATTGTTTTGCTTCAGGTCATCTTTGTAGTTTGTGTTTTTAAGTGTGATTTATTATTTGTGTGAATAGCGAACTAAATTGTTATTAAAAGGAAGATAAAAAAAAGTCGAAACCTAATTAAAGGTCGTGTGACATTAAATTTTGAAAATTATTACTTAATCGAATGAATGCTTTTCTGCTAAATTGCCACTGAAGCTAGTGGACAAGTGACATGAACTCAATAAATGTAAACGCAGAGAAAAAGCCTACTATGAATACATACTGCATTAAATTTTTAAAAGAACAAATAAAAATTATAATGATGTACACAACACTGCGGAAGAAATTTTTGTAATTATGAATTGTATTGAATCAAGTAATTATCATAATTACTAAATAGATAATTTATTATAATAAATTATTGGATTTTTAAAAAAATGTATGAGAGTGGTATAAGATCATGCATTCCATGTTACTTATTATTACTTTGAACAAATGAAGTAAAAACACCAAATAAAGAATGTTTGTATAAAAACGTGAATTACAAATTAAATCCTTTTGAATTCGAATTTATTTTGTGATTGTCATCTATCTAGTCATCAACATATTCATAAATTAACGTTATTCTAAATAAAAAATTTCTTGGCTTGTTGCAACACATTGACTCTGCATTGACATTGCAACATAAAGCTCATTCAAAGGCATTCTACTTTTTCCAAGAATTCTACTAAATTAGACATTCAGTTTGCCGTGAACTGGCTCACAAGTATTTAGAACGAAATACATATCGCAAAAATGATATGGCAAATGATGTGATACAATTTGCGAAACAATGAGCACAAACTGATTGGGATTGGGCATACATGAAAAGCTGGGGGAGGGCTTGAACCACCTGCATTCAATTCAAGCTTTTTATTAGATTTTTAATGATGTCATGTGCTTAAAGTCGAAATCTCTTGTTCCAGTGCCAAGTTGATTGATAAATGCAGAAATGGTTTGTGCATTAAACGTTTATCCCGCAACATTCTGGTTAATTGTTCTCCTGATTCTCAATGTCGAGTCGCTAATCAAAAGGAGGTATTTTCATGATGGTATCCTATACGAAGACTGGAGTCCGGATGGCAGAAATGTGCAATATTCGTCCTCCGTTGGATTTTGGCACGACTTGGACCGTCTCGTAGAACATGCAAATTTGACTAAAAAAGCAATGTTTTGCTCACGTGGAGTTGGAATGTGAGACAAATATTTACAAAGAAATAAACATTCATCAATTACTTATTAATTCAAGGATAATCTATTATTTAATGGTATAGCTGGCTACTGTATCCAGAGACTTTTTACTCATATGGCATCAAATCTCGTGAACTTACAGTATCATTCGGGGAGAAATGCCTTCCAGTGGATCACGTAAAACTTAATTCAAATAAATTACGACACAAGTTTTTTAGATAAAAAAATCATTAAAACTCCATGCTTAACTTTAGGTGAAATCTATTCAACCTCTTGGGACATTAAATTTTAAAGTTTCTGAAATAAATGCAGTCATTGGTTTCTCCGAAACGTATTTCGCTGCGCGTGGAATACTTTCAGAGGGTCAAGCACAAGACATGAAATCTGTAATTTTCGTTGGGGAAGGCATGTGGACTGTAAGTG
>JAHZMX010001387.1:0-11285 GCA_027743895.1 Seira musarum | reverse complement strand
CTTATTAAATTTGCTATTTAACTGCCATAACAAATTTTGTTGTAACTTTATTTAAAGAGAATTAAATCAACTTTTATTTACATCACGAGTCAATGTAGACATTCCTTAAGCAGAAAAGATTTCTGCTTATCCCTTGGTTATACTTTTGTACAATAGTCTTTAATTGGCCGATTTTAACATCCTTTCAAACACGTACAGACGGACGGAGTTATAACTGACATTAGTGCTTGTACTTAATATTTTTTACCAATCCGGAAAAAGAAATACGAGAATCTTTTGGACCTGCTTATTTTATTTTACCGGGTTAAATTTTACTATAAGCGTTTGTAAAACTTCGTATTTACACTACTGAACATTTTTTTAGCTGACGCCAGATTTTCTTTTTGCGTCGTTCCAATGTGACCGTGAGTTATAAGTGTCAAAGCTCACTATCCCAAGCAGCTCAAACATTATGAAATCCATAGACGGGTGAAAATAACATGGCGACAACTGTTGGGAAGTAGACAAAAACAACTACATAACTTCGACTCAAACTACCCAAATTGTTTGTATAATAAAAACAAATCCGAATAAAACGGAGAGCGATGTCAGTGTCAGCGAAGTTTTAATTAGGTGAAAGGAGAAACTCTACATGCCAGAAAGTATTAAAACATTTTACATCAAACAGACCAATGCCACGTAATACATACAACAAAAAACCATTTGACGTTTCTGGCCTAATCTATTAAAGACAAAGCCTGACACATCTCTAGTCTTTTAAATGTTTACAAAATTTACGCTTTGATGCGCTAGGAAGCAGTTTTAGACATACAGTGTGGAAAAGTCAATAAAGCTAGATGGCAAACAAACAATAAGGTTTAAAATTTTTTAAACAAACAATAAATTTTGGTCACTGTCATACCTGCTGACAATATTTTATGAATACTAAGATTAATGGAGAGTGGGACAACGGCACAACCGGCAGAAATAAAAATTATATGACCTTTCGCCGTTGCATGCTTTGCTGTGTACGGGATTGTATTTGTAATTTTGTTGGTTCGTGTTGCAATGAAGACCTCCGCAGTAGGTGTGTAATCGATAAGATAATCAAGAGGTGGCGAAACTTAAAGATTTTGGTGAACTTGCATTATCAGATAAAAGTATCAAGCAGAATTTCGTAACCAAGCACTAATAATAAAAGTAACACCAGTATTACTTGTCAAACTAATGTCATGATTGTGTAACTACGTTCCTCATCATTTCACCAATGTTCTCACTCCACGTGTCAATTTCACAACGGCATATTGTTCCGCATTCGTCTTTTTTAAATCGTAACTAAGTTAGTTACCTAATTAAATCATGTTCCTATTTAACCTAAGTCGCTTAAGCCATCATCATCCGAAATCCAAATCGCAATACAAGTAAGTCACTGTAACACTGCGAGTCGATCTGCAAGCTCAGCAGCTTATTCGCTTTAAGAGCAATACCCAAAGGTTAGGTAAAGTTTTTTGTTTTCGGTTCATGTGCATAGCAAAGCAAGCAAACAACATTTCTGCCATGATATAACGACACATTTTTTAAAGTAGTTTCGTTATTTGAACCATGTTTTTGTTTTTCCATCATTACGTCTTGCAAGATTGTTTTCTTACGTCGCGCTTGGATTGAGTCTTGAAAAGGATGAACATTTGGATAATGTCGGTTTCTAATTATACTAATATCTTATGATTTCACTCGCTATCCCTCTTAGCTTGTCTAATTTGCAAAAGGCATTAGGCTGTTTGTATTTAAGGTACGTGTTTTTGTCTACTATCCAATAGTCGCCGCCAACAAAATATCATAAAAATCTGGGTTTTGTAAATAAGCCATAATCATTAGGCTGTTTGTATTTAAGGTACGTGTTTTTGTCTACTATCCAATAGTCGCCGCCAACAAAATATCATAAAAATCTGGGTTTTGTATATAAGCCATAATCAACATTAGAACCCTTCAATGTATTGAGTATTAACATTTAGAATCCACGATTACATGAAAACTATTTGAAGACTTGGCGTCAGCCACATAATGTTCAATATTCCTTATAGTTTCACAAATCCTTACAAAATGTGTTTTGAAATATTTACGGTAAAACAATACGCAAGTTAAAAATTGTATTGCAAAGCTTTTTTTACTGTGGCAAATAATAATAATTTCGTTTCCAAGTAATAGTTTGAGATTAGTCCGTGAGTACGTGTGAAAAATACACAGAATTGGATATATATACAACACCGATTCTGAACTGTTAGGTGTTTTGGTATTAGACTGTCGTGATGTTTTTCTGATGCCTTGCTTCCAGCGGTTGTAGTTTAGTAATTTTACTATAATTTCTTTGCAAAATTATGTTTATTTTAAAATGAATTTTGTTATTACGGTAAAAGATTGTGCAATATCGTGAGACCAAATCGTAGTGGCCCGTGTTCCAAAAAATTTAATGAAATAACAAGCCTACTAAGAAGGTATTTATTCAACCTTAAAAATACCTCAGCTACGTAAACAGAGATGGTTTAGCAGACTTACTTAAATAAGTTGGAACGGGGTACCCCTATACTTACGAAAGTGACAAATCAGCATCTAGTCGACGTGTATTTACCATTTTTTTATCTAAGCGATTCCTCCTTCACCAAATAATAAAACAGCTAGGACGTTATCCAATGTTAAAGACATTTCTCTTGTCGCCTTACTTTCCAAATTTGTATTTGAATTTCATGGTCGTTGTCTAAATGTACTTACGGAAATTTTAACACCTAAGCATTATTACCATCGTTTCTTATGACAGTTTTTATTGCAAAATGTTGGCGTGAAGTAGAAATCAAGATAAGCGTCATGCATATTCCGTATACCTTATCGGACTTAAAGTGTATTACTTTCTTTTAAAAGAAACAAAGATATTAATCAAGCAACGAAGCCCAATCTTCTTAAAGGAAGGAAACATTTTGAAAATTGGCTTCACACATTATCACAGGACAAACTGTTGCCTGCCAATATATTTTGAATGCTATAACTTAGTAAGTATACAAATCTCTCTGTTCTGTTCTTACTATCCGATTGAAGATTGCTGAATGGTTTTAGTAACGTAGAACTTTTAATGCAAACCTCCCGATGTTTTGTAAAAAGTGTTGTCTGCAATGATGAACAATGTGTTCTGCTTTGCTAATATGGTCCAGCCTAGCAAATTAATTTAAACCAGATTGGCGAACATGCTCATCTTTTGTGCTTTTCAAGGACGGATCCGGTAAACGGCTTGTACATGTTTTGATTTTATTTCCAGGTTCTGAGTTATATGTTCTTAATCCAATTTCCGTGTGCCATGTACTATGTTTTGTGAGCAACATTAAAGTGCAATTGTTTTGATATTATTTTCTCGAACAACTTCAGTTGCGACTATTAAGTCTGGTGTCCTGATTTGACATTTTGATCTTGTCGAAAGTTTGTGTTTTGAATAATAAATGACCAGAAAAATGATTGGTATCTCAAGACACTGGGCGCTTTCAAGAGCAAGTTTTCCAATGTTTGTACTTCTACTTGGCTTGTTTCCGCCACAAGCATCAAATCACGAATTCTCAACTGATATAAGACACGACTGTTTCTTCAAAGTCCTGAAAAGCCCAAACACAAATTACCGGATGTCCGAACAATACCAAAGGTTTTTACTGTCTACAATCTCACAAAGCACCTGCAAAATGCACACCTATACTATACAAGGAACTAGCAGCTCCAATTTAAGCTCAGAATTTGAAGATAGTACTACCGCAAAAGAAAGAAGTCTCCGGGAAGAGTACAAACAATTTTCACGGAGGAAAATAAATAATTGCATGATCTTTCTCCTGTTTACGGACTCATTTAACGAAGCAGTTACATCAATTTCAAAATCAGGCTTCGGAACTTCTGATGATGTTCCTTTCTTTATTTTCATTTCGACATTGATCCCAAACCAAAGTGAAATTTACGATGGCTTTTCCAGAAAACTACTCCAATCAAAAACGATACCTACATTCCACGCGTCAGTAATTTTCGTAGACTTTGGTACTAATGAAGTACGTCCATTCTGTTACTTGTGCGAGGATCACGAAAGAATCTGGAGTAATGTTGCCACGACTAATAAAACTTTGACATTTGCTGTCTCAGTGGCCAAAGCGATAAACTCACATGGTCACGGTCGCCTTTTATATGTGACTGGGGATTTAAACTTTTTTCTATCGAGCAACATCCGTCTCATAAACTTTTACTGTCGGGATCTATTTCGAGATTATCACCAGGACTTGCCCTATCTTCTGGAATTTGTAAGATGTTCGGGATTAGCAATGGATTTGGTTCCGATTCAAGCTGTTTTAAATTTCACAATCGTACCTGATAATTCCGAAAAAGATATGCCAGACTTCAGAGGCCTGTTAAACAGATGGTTTCTCCAACTAAGGTGGGGTGAAAGTGTCCTTGAAATTCTTAAAACCGAGTATATCCGCACTCGAGGACTTGTCTCCTTCAAATCTAATTCTGGATTTGATTACGCAATTACATGTAAGTCTGTAAATGAACTTGAAACATTTGAATTTACAGTCTTCACTGCTGTCAAATCATCCGCCTGGATTTTTCTTATATTTATTATCATTCTAACTGCGTATGTTAGACAAAGCGTCCGTGCTGGGTTGGACCTAATCTGCCCTTTAATTGGCATTGCTTTTCGCAGAAAAATTCGTCGGAAGGCATTCGCAGTAGGATATCTAGTTGCAGCAACCATGATTAATCTCTACTACCAAAGTTTTGTATCCTCAGAAAACATGCGCATTGGAAATTATCCCCTATTGTCAGAGTTGGTTGCTAGCGGTCACAAAATTTGGGCAAGACAAAGAACATCTTCTTCAGTTCCTGGTTTACCTGATTTTGTGTCGTCAGAAATACGGAAATATTTTACGGTGAATAATTCGCTGGACGCATTTGTATTTGATGACAGGTATAATCTTCTATATGATTATTGGTCAGAAAACTTTGCTAATATTTCTAGGATTATGTCAGAAAATAAAGGAATTCTAAGCGGTTATTTCCAATTGGGTGCATTTGTCAGAATCTTGGGACAAGTTGAGGTCCTTATCGATAACAAGTATATGTGTAAAGCCGAAAGTTTTAGGGATGCAGTAAACGTTAATGTTCAAATAAGTCTAAGGGTATATTCGTATTTATCAAAGAGATTTACAGAAATATACCAAAGATGGAGAGAGATTGGTTGGGAGAAAAAGCTAATAGATCTTAGGATTGAGTACTCAAAAATGGAGTGGTTTAAAGGTGTGGAAATGCGGAAGAGTGGAACATTTGGACAACCGACTGCAATAAAGATTATATCTCCCGTTGGCGTTGCATGCTTTGCTGTGTACGGGATTGGTGTTGTAATACTTGTGGTTCATGTTTCTGGAAAGACGTTTGTGGTTTTAATGAATAAACTTCACATAATGGCCAAGAAATGGCAAACCTTAAAGGTTTTGCTACGTTATTATTTACAGATGAAGGTATTCAACAGATTTCAACAGAAATAAGATTTGACTCTTTAGTCTTTTAAGTCACTATGTATATGTTAGTGCTGGTTAGTGGAAACTATAATTGAATAGAATTATACTATGAACAGAAATATACTTATGTAATACAGTTAAGGCCAATTCTTTCTATCACTAGTAGCGAAATAACAATCTTTAGTAGCGTTTCAGAAAGCTTACTTGATAATAAAATAGCAACTTAATCTTTCAATGACAGTTCCCACGCAGTTTTCAAGTATTTATATATGACGGTGATAAACCATACTAATCAATGTGTTACAAACCAGCTTCACGAATTCAAAATGAGTTAAGCTCAACAGTGAATTAAAAAAACAAGTCGTACGGTTTTGTACTAAACAAACCTCATATAAGTAATTTTGCGGCAGTATGGGAGCTCGGCATTAAAGTTAAGGGTCGAGAAAAAATAATCCTTAAACTGTTTTTTTTACAAGCCTACCTAGGTATTCGGATGATGAAATTTTTCTTAACTTTTCATATGATTTGCGGCTTTAATCGGTACGTATTGTTTTGGTCGTGGGGTTGGTAACTTTAATTTTCTCTTTCTCTCTTTAATACCTTAAAATTTGATTGTTTTATGAGCGCTTTCTGGATTGTCGGCACAATCAAGAAAACCCACGGAGCGGTAAGTGCCAGGTTGGAAAATTAAAAGAATATTTCAATTTTCTTAAGCTAAGCATATTTATATTTCCTATTCCCAGTACGTCGAATAATAATAAATTGTCTAATCGCTTAAAAAATTTAGCGCTCATTACACAACGAAAGACCAAAATATTCACGCTTACCTTAAAAACATTTTTAAGCTTATGCTTAACTGAAATCCGGAAGGCTTTTGGTAAAGCCTATTAAAGTGATAGGTATCAGTAATTATCACTACGCAAAGTGACACTTAAAGAGGAAAAAACAATTATAAATTTATTGTTTATCATAAATTAATTGATTCATGGCTTTATGCTTTTGAAGATGGTATTTAGTGTCAATAGTAAATGTTTTCGGGAAATATTAGGCAAGCGCAAGAAACTAATAAACAATTGTTTCATTAAATAAAAGTTCTGGTCTATAACAACAACAAATCGAGTGAACGTACTACTGAACTAGATAGTTAATTTTGAACCGGATTTCATACGGTGATTGGCGAAAACTTAATTAATCAAACAAAATGAGCAAAAGCTTGAGCAGTTCCTGAAAAAACAGCCTGTTCATTCCTTGAAATAGCGGAGTTGGTTTTGAAGCCAGCGGTTATTTGTATTGGCCTACGTATTACATACCTTCAATTGCTATCTTGAATAAAAATTAAAGATTAAAGCACCTGGAAACTACGGTTCTCAAAAATTATCACAATTTGACCTACAAAAACATAGATGCTGGCAAAACTGCAAACTAAAATCGTTGAGAAAGCAACATTATGTCGATAACACGATACATAACAAACAATTCGCATGTGACAGGAGTCATTTTTTCAATGAAATGTCCAGTAGTTCCGAAATGTACCCTGAGGGTTCGAAATGAACGAAACAGCTTCTTCTCTTGCAAACCAAGTTTCCTAGCCATCCTGTGTTGCTCCACAAGAAGTTCCTTCGACCACTCATGGACATCTGCCTGACCTCCAAATACACACAAAGTAATGAGGAGGAATATCAGAAAAATATTAACGAGGAGGGCGTGGATAAGGAAGTTTTGGATAGGCGGCGTATCGGAATATATTTTATTCGACATTAGTCCAACTACTGCGACTGTTTGGATACCAATTGAGCCGCATGCGTATAACATTGTCAGAGGGGAAAATATGTAATTTATTTGGGACGTCAAGATTTGTAGTTCACGATAGGCCAGCACAATCCTCCTTCGGCTTCGAATTGTACGGGCATTCAGAAAGAGTCTTAAAATATATAAATTGTTAGATCATGCAAGTAAAACTGTATATTTGAATTTTTGCTTGGCACAAATTTCACCTAAATTGCAAAAAAATATCTATGAGCCATCAATTTGTGGGAAAATTTACCTGTGCATGAGATCTGTTGAAACTGGAATGCCAGCAGTCCAATATAAAATGAAGGAGGTTCCTGCAACGGATACCCTTGTCGGAATATATAAAACCGCAGCATTTACTGAAACTGGTAACAAAATAGCAAAAAGGAATTTACAAACAATGGAAGTCGACACGATGGAATTTTGAGTGAAAAAGTTTAGGAAATACGAAAGAGGGGGAAGTGTAAGCACATTTAATGGAAATTGTGGTTTAATCAACGAGCATATTGCCACTGCCTGTGGCAAATTATTTATTAATCGTTTGACAATTTTCATTCCACCCTTCAGTAGTTGAATTTTTCGTCGTGAACGTTGCGTCACATACTCTGAAATCAAGGGGTTTAAAACAAATTAATTTATATGGAGATAAGTTTAAAATTCTTTTATGTGGCGGTCTTACGTTTGTTGAAGTATCGAGATTCGAACGACTGCAAACCATGAATGATTGAATTACAAATATCTGCATTTTTCATAATGTAGCCCGTCAAAAGCGAACTGGTTGAGTATTGGATGAGTGCTAGCATTTGAAAAATTGTAGTGAATTTTTGTTTCTTCAGTCGTTCAGAAGCCGGACACAGAAGTACGTTCAAGATTAGCCCAAATACAAGTCCTAGTGTTATTATTGTAGATATTTTGAAAGGTTTTCTCTGTATTCTTTTGTTTTTGACTGTTATCGTTTGTGATGCTTTATCAGCCGATTTTAAAGTTTGAAAAAAATCCTTCGTAAAGCCGGATGCCAGTAACATTTTGATACTTTTTCTGATGAATGCTTTTATCTATAGACAATAATGATACTGAAGACCCGATAAAACTTTAGAAAGGTGAAATTGTATCCAGCGAGTGAACAAATGAGTTCAGCTTAGTCCTTGCTTTTTTTCTAAAATAAAGTTGAGAAAATAGGAAGAAGAAAACATTTTGCGCTGCTTTTAGGTGTTAACAGGAAGTTTTTCGTCGAAGAACTTTCCCTAAAATGGACATTTTAAGTCGTGTGTGGTAGAAAGCGTACCAAATTATGCTATTACATATTCATTACACACTTAAGACAGTTTATTTTACTCCTTCCAATGGCAATTTCAGCGACATTTTTGACAAGTAGTTTTGCTTATACTAAGTTTAATATTTCATAGAAAGCAACGGATAAGTAGGTATTATTTGAGCCTAAACTAGGTTATTTACTACAAGATTGTCAACACTTCGTAGGTACGTATATTATTCAATGTAGTGGATTTTTTAGTGCTTCAATAATACAGGAGGTAAATGTCCCTTTGTTTGCCGCAACCTAAAGTTTGTTAGTCCTTCTGGAAACCCCGTTAAGAAAGACATGACAAACAAAGTTCATACTGCCATCACCTAATAATATATTTTTGATAGGGACTTAAAAGATCTACCAATATCACTTTTGTTTTTTTTAATTTGGACTATTCCCCGATGAGAAGTTTTTGCGCAAAAAGCAAATACATAAATCAGAAGGTGATTAAAAAATAAGGAAAAATGACAAATATTCTACCGTCACTTGGACATCCTTTCGGCGTAAAGATTGTCAAAAGCATTTTTTCGAATTCCAGCACGCTCTACGTTAGCTCAATAATTACCATATCTGTCACGGCAACATATAAAATTTTTCTGCTTTACTAAAGAGCTTTGACTGTTTGACAGAATTCGACACTTTCTTTACCACGAACCGTCTTTAAAAGATAATCAATTTTTATGCCAAAACAAAGTTTAGGTATTTCCGAGAGTAGGCAGGCAGCAATTATTCTTTTGTTTGCTGACTTACCTAAATACATACTTAATATTTTTAGGCCAAGCTAGCACGCACTTAAGCTTCAACCCTAATGCCTACCATTAAAGATTGAATATGAATTATTTCAATGGAAAATCTGTCACTTTTGTTACATAAATTGTCAATCAAACTGATGTTTATCAAGCATATTTTTAAAATAAAAAAATTAAGATACTTTCAGTTTGATATGATTTCACCAACAAAACAAAATTCCTACCCCGGAGAATTTTTACGAAACATTATTTACCAGAAATTAGTCCAACCTCATTAGTAACTTTGTAGCTGGACAGGCATATGATGAGGTAGGATGGTTTTCTTCGAATGCCTTCCTATTTGTCCCCATTTTTATGTCCGGAGTACGCCCACTCGCAGACAACTAGTTTGGTTTAATACAGCTGGATCAATCGGATGAAATATGAAATACGTGTTTAAAAAATTGTAGATCGGCGAAGTGTGCCTCGCGAATATGAATTAGATAACATTGTTAACATTGGTGGACTTACGTAAATTATATGAAAAAAAGATGAAAGTTATGTTAGCTTCAGTGTTATTAATGCACACTCAATGGCGAATGGCAAGTAGATGAGAAATGAAAATTTTGAGCTCACTGGCGATGGCGTAATTAGGCGAATTAAAAGACTTCACCAGCTTTTCAACATTTGAGCACAGGACTATGAGTGATTAAAGTTTGATTGCCTACAACTTTTAAACAAAACACAGTCCCCGCACTCCAATGCTAAGTGTGAAGCTATGAACCTTAAGGACTTGAAATCCGGACTATATTCAATCATGTCCAAGTAGAAATAATAAAATTGATTCCGGTACGGATATGGCTGATATAGAATAGTATCCGGAAATAATATCTCATTCCTAGAAGCCAAAGAGGCAAGAAAATCATTAGATTACTTTTTAAAATCTAAAACTCCAATTCCTTTATTTTGCCTCCGCTATGGTTTAAATTTAAGATTAATTTCCAAAGATTATTAATGACTCGCTTTAGCTTTTGCTTACCTTTCATGGCATAATGCAAAATATTTACCTTTTGGAATGAAGCTGAGTAACCTCTCTCGTTTGCTCTTTTGTATCGTTGTATTATTTAAAAATTGGAGGAGAGTTCCAACTATAAGAATAATTCTGAATAATCCTTACAATCGAAACTGTCCTCCAAAATTCAAAACAAATCGGCTGAAAACTCTATTAGCTTCAGACACGGATTAGAAGAAATCGCAGATACTCCTGAGTCCCTTTTGCGTAGTGTGTATTTCCTTTTCATTTAAAGATGATTAATGCTCCTGTAAAATTTACTGCAGATTATATACTAGGCAATCATTTTGACATTAATGTTGCACTGCTCATATGTCCACTTATTGAATGATGAAATAATCTCCTGCCGAACATCAAGTCCTTGGACTGTATCAAACCTAGAGCAGGAATAGCAGAATTTGGAGGAATGTTTGAATTTCATTTGTTCCTTGACGTACAGAAAGAAAAGGGCGAACAAACCGGACGTTTTTCATCCATGAGATTTCTTAAGAAGGAACCTTTGATGAATTATTCCAACAATTTGAATATAAAAATTTGTATGAAGCTTAAGATGTAGTTTTGTATTTTATTACTACAAAAAGCTTCACACAAAAGCTACACTCAAATGAGAAGTTTAAGTTTCATGCTTTCCATGCCCTTTGTTTTAAAATCGATTAATCCCATTTGCATTTTGATGTAGCAGTTTGGTAAAGTTAATTTAGCTATAATTAAAAAGGCATTCACTAACATTAATAAGCATATCAAAAATATGAATTACTAATTTCCGATTTACCGCTGAAATAATCTGACTTACTTTCATGATGAGTTTTCATGGTCTGAGTCTTACAAGTAAAGTACATATGTTGTATCTCGGAAAATCAAAAACGAAAGGTCCT
>JAHZMX010001386.1:0-12951 GCA_027743895.1 Seira musarum | reverse complement strand
CCAACGACAGGAAAATATGCTTTTGAGGTACCGATCCGAACTAGATACCATATTACCACAGTCACCAGTCACATAAATGTCGAAGACCCTTAAATGAAAATAAAAATTCTACAATTTACCTGCCTTCAAAATTAATGTAGACTTTTATACAGAAAATGCAGGTGTGGTGTGGTATGGTATGAGTCAGAAGTACCTTCTCAACGGAAATCGTTATACTGAAGAGATAACGTGCGGGCGTTAAAGAAATTATTTAGAAATTGAAATTGACATCCTGATTCCTGCTAAAAATACATTTTTAATTCCCGAAATTGATTTTACGATGGAATTAATAATCTCAAAGAAATCACATCTGCTCTCAAACTCTGTCTTTCTCAACCAAAATTAAATGGATGGATGGATGAGTGAGTGTAGTTGCACCACCTAACTTGCTGAGGCGTACAATGAAAATCCAATCCGCGTTGGCAAAGCAAAACGAAACGAAACAAAAAGTAAAATCCAACAAACCGTTTGACCGGAGAACACCTGTTTTTCTCCGAGAGATCAAAAGAAGCCGACGTTCCAGCAGTCTTGGTTCACCTTAATTAATGAAATAGAGCTACTGAAAAAAAATATCACATGTACAAAAAATGACTACCATAATATCTTTACTTACATGAACATGAAACTTTTTTTGTGGAATTGACAGCCGCTTGATTCATATAATTCGAGAAAATTGAACAATTGGATAGTCTTTTCAATATCTGAGTTATGGGACTACATTATATTTTTTGCGGAGAAAGCCGTGACAAATTAGAACTATCCAGGACGAAAACTAAACTACGATTGGATAAAATGCAAAGACTGGATTTAAAATTTAAAAAGAGTGCATTGGGCTCTAATTCATGCATCTTCTCGGGGGAAGTTGTGGAGTTGTAAATTTGAATTTTGAATGCATTACACCGTTTTTATGTGTGTGAGTAAACTGCAATTTTTACTGGAAAATGCTGTAATAATATGGCGTGGAGTTTATGACCAGCGGCATCATGATTATTTTCTTGCCGCGGCTCGGCTAGTTTGTACATTTTATTTATGCATGGTTTTGTTCTTTCGAAACTTTTTTTGAACAGGAGCAGTTGTAGTTGTAAAGTAGTGGAGGCAGAAAAAGAAGCCACATCAGTACGCTACATTATAATATAAATATATTTTTTAACAAGAAGATCTTTTGTCTTCTGCCCGTTCTTATGACAGACGTAACTCCTCCTCTTTCCTCTTTTTATGAAAGCGGCATCCTTAGAGATACTAAAGAGAGCCGAGAAAAATAGGAGAGGGGAAAACAAGAATAAAAAGCAGAGAGCCGAAAAAAAGAGAAATGATGAAAACAAATAAAGCAAGCCACAAAAAGAAAAAAAAACGAAAATCGTATTTTTTGGTAATTTGGTTTCGGCTTGTTTAGCCCTTCATAAAATGTATGTAATGTTGTGTACTATGTAGCGTTTTTATCTCGATTAAATTCTCATCATCATCATCTACATCAACAGCATCAATCTAATCCAATCCAAATGTATAACGTTGGGATAAAGCGGCTATCTCACAAGTTCTCGTCCTCCTCATCATCGTTTTTTATAATCATCTTAAACATCAGTGGCAGTGGTGGCCGTGTATCATTATCTTAAGCACAATCATAATCATCGCCATCGCCATGTCCTATCATCAAACTAGGGCCATTGCAAAGACGAAGAAGAGAGCCGAAATTATTCTCATCATAATTACCCCTAATGTACATTATGAGATGAACATGAAAGCATCATCAAAATATCATTGTTAGTATTTCTAAAAAAGCAAACCACAAACGTTTCAAAAAATTTGGATGAGCAATTTCTCTGGAAAGCTCACTCAATTTTTTTCAGCACGTATAAAAATAATCAGATTCTTTTTTCCTTTCACCTTCGCTTGTTGAATGAAAGAGGATTGCATGCTTCACATTCATAACACAACGAGAACAAGTTGTGTTTCAAACATAATTGCTCCACGGCAGAAGTTGATGATTGACTAACGAGATCATCGCCGCCGGTTTTTTCCCTATCCATCATCATTTCTCGTCCATGCAATGGTAGTAACGAGGCAGATTTGTAAGCGCCCTTTCCATTCCTTTTTGGCTATAGATTCAATAAATTACGGATAATTTGCATTATTCCAAACAAGGTAATGTAAAGAAAACTAATTAATACTGGCTACCAATTTCAATTGGGCCTTGAACATCTCAGCGCTATAGATATTTTTTACTCTTTGAGGAAAGCAATAATTTATTACTCTCTTTGAGAATGCCGCCAGACCGACAGGGTCCTAGAATACATGAAAAAATACTAAAGCCAAGATATATTAAGAAGTATGCAATTCAAACGTGGATTTTGACTTTGTCGTTGACAGATTAAACGCCAAGTAATACTGAAGCTAAAGTCCAGTAGCACAATGCGGATTGTTAGACGTTTTGTATTTCGCTGCAGATTTTTTTTTCTCGTCAGTGCTTAAAAACGTAGTGTCTGGCTGAATGATGCTGATTCATACATTTAAAAAAATGTTTAAAACTGAAAATTCAGAAACCTCAAATTCGAAAGAGTTCTACAAATATATTCCGCTGGATTGATAGAAGAGTAATTTTGAAGTTGCTATTAATATTCATGAAAAACTAACAAAGAATGGTAACAAAAAGCAAAACAGAACAACGCAATGAATTTCGTTTCTAACCAATGAAAGGTGGATGCAATTTTCTGGTTGATTTAATTCCCTTGATCGGCTGGACCAAATAAAAATCATAAAGTTAAATATTTTTTAAAACGTTTCACAATAAAATTAGGTCTACTAATAATAACCTATTCAGTATGTCGAAAATTTTTGAAAGTTTGCCACTTTTCATTGAATCAAAAAGAGGTTGAAATCGTTACATGAACGCGGCATCTCAGCAAATTACAGATGAAGGATCCCATTCGACAGATTACATTATCCCCGAAACAAGAAAATCGGTTTATTTGTTACTGTGTCATTGAAGACATGTATGATACTAGAACGCGAATCCACCATAATTAATAACAACTCATCTTCTATAACAAGGTTAATCAAAACAAAAATTATTCCATACAAGTCCAGTCTTCCAGGTGAATGTATCATCAAATGAAACAAAAAGTCCTAAAAACTAGTTTTTTTCTGAGGAGATTATTTCTTCCCTGTAATTTTCCCAAATGCGAAAGGCAAATATTGGAATTAGTTAATTATACGGATAACGATGAGATGATGAAATGTGCCAAGATTTTCGTTTCTTGAGAACAGGTAATTTGAAATGGGAGAAAATTCATTGTTTGTTTTTTTAAAAATAATGTAATGTGCCTTAGTGTAGTACCACCCATGCAGCAAAAAAAGTTGAGAATTTCTGGAATTTTTTTATTTCTCAACAAGGTAGGTTCCAACACATACCATTCCTTCTAAACTGACTTTCAATATTTATTTGTTGCTTGGTTTGGTCTTAGTCGGTCGGGTCATTAATTAGTAGGAAGGTAGCAGCAGAAGCTCGTTGACGACTCTGACAAGCTTTCTTTCAAGAAAAAAAAATGATGAACATGATGTGCAAACTACCTCACGTCTTGTTAATAAAATGAATTGAGTAAATTGAGAATTCGATCTGGTGGGTGCAATTATACGCATTTTTTGAAATAAGAATCCACCCAATCCAAACTTTAGTTTTTTCTCTCTGGAGCTTGTTACGCATTTGAGTTTGTGAGAGCAGTAAAATAGCTGCCATTAGTCTCATCTAATTCAGGTAATTTTCTATTACTTTTATTGTTATCGCTGAGCATAAAAATGCTTTCATTTTATCTTGCTACCGCAGCTTATTTTTTTCTGGATGATGATGTTGATGTTCATGATTGCTGTTATGATTAGGATGAAGAAGAACTAATAAAAATTGTATCCAACAGTATCGCCATTTCAAGTTCCTCTCTGTGGTGGGGTACAAAATGTCCTGACGTGCTGCTAAGGAGGAATTTATCTAGTTCCGAGGACCAGATCGGATAGGATTGGATTGTTTCATTCGAGAAATATGTAACAAATCTAATGTTACGAAATGTAAAGGAGTCTCTACGTGTTTTGAATCATCTTGATGCTCGGCACACACGTAAAAAAAGACAGAAGAAAAAAAAAGATGAGGATGAGATGATGATGAGGATTTTTGTAAGGAGGGAGAAAGAAAGAAGTCTCCTCAACAAGTCGGACACTTGCGGTTGAATGCGCCCATGAGCTACTATTATGTAAACAGACAAAACTTCCTTTGAACTTTGCCGACATTTGTAATAGGATTTTTCTTCCAGTTTCAACCGAAGAAATGATCATGATTATGATGATGGCAGTTTTTAAACGTGAAATTACGACGCAATCATTGTTACTATTAAAACAGGGACAAAAACTGTTCTTTTATGGTTTTAGATAACAAAATATTCTGTGGTTTTGCGTTTACTTGTATTTCTTTATAAACTATCGTGATTGTGATTGTGGAATGGAAGTCCGCATGAATTAAAATCTTGGAATTCTTCTCCCCATTTTTCCATCGGATAGGTTATGGTATGCTAAAGGAGATTTTCTCCTTTGAAGACAAAAAAAAATCCACAAGAATTTTGGCAACAGTAACAGTGAGATCAGACCAGACCAGAGGAGAATTTAAAGTAGGCAGGGTTTTTTGTATCAAGATCAAACCTCCCTTATAATATTTTTTTTTGCAGAGGAGGAAAAAATGTCGGAAACTTCTTTTGTTCTGCCGTGAGAGTTGTTTAGCAGGCGCCTTCTGTTTAAAATCTGAGAACGCAATAAATCATAGGGAAAAGGTTTCATCGCGACTNTTTTTTTTTGCAGAGGAGGAAAAAATGTCGGAAACTTCTTTTGTTCTGCCGTGAGAGTTGTTTAGCAGGCGCCTTCTGTTTAAAATCTGAGAACGCAATAAATCATAGGGAAAAGGTTTCATCGCGACTGCTACAATCAATGTATCATCGCATTCCACTTAACATCCCATAAATGATTCAATGCCCTCATAAATCACCTATCTGATTTTGCAAAAGTGACTGAGACACATAGTCATAATCATAACAAGAATCCCATCCAAAAGTGATGAATGAGTACAAGGAAATCATATCATCCAGAGATTGGATCACATTCTTGTTCCAATACCTCACGTGAGATATTATGAAGGTACATCCAAATCTAGTCTAACATGACAATAATATTCCGAAAATGTCTTATTTTTGCGGCTCCCCAAACACGTCTAACTTCCATAAATTCTCGTCAATCATGGCTATAGATTGTACATCATCATCATTCAATAATAACAATTACATCCCTCGTAAAAATACTACGGAACTGTTTACTTTACCTTTTTCTTTCACTCACCTTTTACGAATTTTTGGAGCAGGAAGAAGAAAAAAAATTCGATTGAGTAAGTAACTAAATATCTACCGGGATGAAGATCTTGTTTTGAAAGAATGACGAGTAAAGATCATAAACGTGGATCGGAAGAAAAACAAAAAGTAGTTAACTGACAATGAGTGAGTGATGTCGATGGCAAATATAATGTATGGACATGAATGACGGTAGTTTTCTAAAAACTACATGTTTATTTGCTAAGATCTCGGCTAGATTTTTTCAGAGAAACTAACTATCATCACATCTCACTCACGCACACACGAGCAAGGTAAGTTAAAGATTTTTGGAATCCGTGGTGGTGTGTACCTACAGGCCCTATGTGATTGTGATTATGATGATGATGACGATGATAATGTGTGTGTGTGCCAGGCATACATGCCTGTTGCCGTACATCCCACCACCACCACTTGCACTGGTAGTTCTTCTACAGAGCTTGTTTGATGTAACTTACTCGGACAACCACAAGAACCTTTTAGTTCTCGTAAAAATGTAAAAAGGTGAAAGAGAGAAAAAGGCATTTTGCTTCCTAACCATTTTATTTACTTGCCTCAGTTTAGCTACAGCTTTTGAAGTTAACGCACACACAAAAACATTTGTGGAGCCTTCATTCATTTCCATTTTCTTTTGTGGACGAGAATTTTTTTTCTTCCGAAACTTGTTTGTCGATTCAAGCTTGCTTGCTTATTGTAGTTACTTGCGCTGTAGATGTACATGCGTGNACCACCACTTGCACTGGTAGTTCTTCTACAGAGCTTGTTTGATGTAACTTACTCGGACAACCACAAGAATCTTTTAGTTCTCGTAAAAATGTAAAAAGGTGAAAGAGAGAAAAAGGCATTTTGCTTCCTAACCATTTTATTTACTTGCCTCAGTTTAGCTACAGCTTTTGAAGTTAACGCACACACAAAAACATTTGTGGAGCCTTCATTCATTTCCATTTTCTTTTGTGGACGAGAATTTTTTTTCTTCCGAAACTTGTTTGTCGATTCAAGCTTGCTTGCTTATTGTGGCTACTTGCGCTGTGGATGTACATGCGTGAGCCCATAAACATAAGTTTCAATTCATTTTTTTGCAGGTTAAATTAATTTTTTTCTCCAGTGAAATGAAAAAAAGTTTTTCACGTGCGTAGGAGGAACTTGTGAAATTAGGAATTAGTCCTTGATTGAAAATGTTGACCGAGTTTAATTCTTTTAAAAGGCTTTAGACANCAGCTTTTGAAGTTAACGCACACACAAAAACATTTGTGGAGCCTTCATTCATTTCCATTTTCTTTTGTGGACGAGAATTTTTTTTCTTCCGAAACTTGTTTGTCGATTCAAGCTTGCTTGCTTATTGTGGCTACTTGCGCTGTGGATGTACATGCGTGAGCCCATAAACATAAGTTTCAATTCATTTTTTTGCAGGTTAAATTAAATTTTTTCACCAGTGAAATGAAAAAAAGTTTTTCACGTGCGTAGGAGGAACTTGTGAAATTAGGAATTAGTCCTTGATTGAAAATGTTGACCGAGTTTAATTCTTTTAAAAGGCTTTAGACAAGTGTTCACATGACATGAGTAAAGTTTTGCCTCCACCTACACCGACCAAAATAGAGAAAAGGATGCGGCTGAAAACGAGTGTATCTTCTCGCAGCGCCTTCCAGACCCACCGAATGTGCCCGGGTGTATGTTTTTATGACATTTTATTGAATAAATCTCATATAAAGTCATCCTTATTACCGAGAAAGATCAGTGAACCATTTCTGCGTGAACTAGGACATTGTCGCAAATCCTCAACAGTTTAGATTACAACTTTTGATAGGAAATTATCATCGGAAAGTGAGAAAGAAAGTTTTCGCGAAAGTGGTGTGTGCCTGTGTAACAGTTACAAAGCGCTAATCATGCGACCAAAGACGTACTTAATGAGTTTTTGCTTATTTATTCTCTACGTGGATGTGAGGTCGTGCTCCACATCTTCGTCGAGACCCGCTGCGGCAAAATTCCATGCGGATACAAACAACAACGTAAGTACAGAGATTAACACAACATACGCATGAATTTGTGTGTGTCTTTCTTTTTTAATCAAAGTCAGAGTCATAATTGCTTCTTAATCTGGAGACGTTGAAGGAAATGCGTGACAAGAAAATAATGTCAAAAATGAGAATGCACGACATCTAAAAAAGCATGTAATTTTTAGGGAATCTGGTGGCCAGCGGAGGAGGAAGATGTGAGTAAAAACAGTGGTAGTAATCATGATGGTGATCGTCATCATCATCAGCCTTACTCACAAGAGAATGAGCATGAGAAGGAAAAGCATTCATACAAACTTCCTGAGACTTCTAACGAGACTGGGATGAATGGACAGAGCACTAGCACTAGCAGCGGTAGTAAAAGAACAAACAACAATAGTGATAATAACGAGGAACAACCTCAAATTATAGCTTCAAGAGAACCGCACCAGTCAGAGAGCTATTACAGAGGAGAGGATGAGAGTGGCAGTGGCACAAGTGATGGCTCATCAAAAGACTTGATTGAGAAGAGCTCAATAATATCATCATCCACAACAGTTTCAGAACCGACAACGAGTATGAGTACGAGCCTCAGTAATCATAATCTCAATCATCACCAACTTCTAAAACAAAGCAATGGTAGACGCCTTATGGCCAAGTCTACTCAGGGTCTGGGACTCGTTCATTTCACAAATAAATCCATCACTTGCAACGACGGCACACCAGCGGGGTAAACACATACACTTAAAAAAGTATATGTCTATTCTGTAGCATTAATTGTAATTGTAGCTTTTTTTGCTTTTTGGCACACGCAAAATATCAAAGAAAAATCTGAAACATGAAAGTATTTCATTCTCGGCTTGTTCAACCGGAAATAATTCATAATATTTGATTGATTGGACATGTCGAAAAAAAATGTTTTGTGCTTTTACCCACTTCAATAATCGGTTCTTAATTTGCCTTTTTACGGGAAAATGATTTGACAAGTTAAGCTGACAACATGAGCCGATGAGCTATTCACTTCTTGTTACCACTAATGGAACAGATAGTAACCTTTTTATCTGTTTTACCTTCACTTTTTTATTTTCAAAAAATGCCGACTAAAGACGATTCAGGTGAGGACAAAGCCAGCCATAAACGGGGATCAGAAAAATGTCACCTATATTTCTCATTCTTCACTTTTTTATTTTCATTTATTTTTGTTTGCCCATTGTATATTTTTTTCTGTTTTAATCCATGAAATTGTTGATGTGACATGTCCAACCTTTTTTCTTTAATGAATACAACGTTTCACCCCATTATTTTGCTCTGACAAAACACCTAATTTTCTGCCTGGACACGATCCAGTAAAACTTTTTTTTGCGAGAGTTGTTCTCTTAGTTTCTCTACTTTGTCATTTCCTCTCATTTGTATTCTTTATTTTCCAACATGTTTTATGTGGCTTTCTTTCACAAAAAAAAACATTTGTTTGTCACCAACTTTTTGGGAAAGGCCAAGCCAAAGCTAAAGCAAAAGTTTATTTTACAAGAAATAAATCTTTTTTTGTTTTTGTCAAACAATCTCGTTAAAAAATACAGGAAGCCGAACGCTCCTTAAAATATTCAAATTCTTGTCATAAACAGTGTCAGTTTTTTTACATGGGACATTTATTTTAGTGAGGAGCTTCTGGCGTTACTTCATCAGATCATATTGGTGCCTAGTTAGTGTTCGTCAAGAAATAAGGGAGATAAAGATTATAAGATTATTATTATTGTTGCTTTGTGTATCTGTCTGTTTTCGGCACCCTTTCATGTTTGGGAAAAGGTGGCATGAAAAGACTTATAATATTTCTCTTTTCTTTTGCCATCTTTTCATTCTTCCCTTTTTTATTCCCTGCTTTAAAAGATAGATTAAGCAGGCAGGCACTTCTACTACCACTACCACAATTTTTGTATTTTTTTTTCTTCTTCTTCCCATCTTCTCTGTTGGCCATCGTCATCAACAGAACATGATAACGATGATCATGATGATGATCATCATAGCTTTTTTGGTGGTGGTAGTGGTGGCGCGGCCCCTTTTTGAGTAGTAAGTTATTTTTTTTTTCATCTCATCTCTCTTGCTGGCTTGGCTTCGCTGACTAAAGGGAATTTGATCGCATTTCACGATTTGCGGCATTTCTTCAAAGGAGAAGAGAAAAAGATTCTACTTATCGATTATGATATTGAATTGGCTAACAAGGCATTTTGGGCTGTTGCTCTTGAAGAAGCTGAATAATCTTCAGTTCAAATGTGATGTATGTATGTAATGCGATGTGATGTGTTCGAAATGAGAATGAAACGAAACGATTCTTGCGCTTCTTCTAAACCGTTTTTCTATGAAAATGCTTGGGAAAGAACTGATGATGTCTATTGTTATATTTGATGTGGATGTGAGAGGAAAGGAGGCTGGTGCTGCTGCTGCTGGCTACGGCTTTTTTTTATTGATATCAGACCAAAACCAGAGAGGAGCTTGTTGATACATTGTTCCTTGTGGCAAACTTGTGACGGCATGATCAGCGTTTTTGATATGTGATTACACATTGTCAATTCATAAAATATAGATCGATTCGAATGATTGAATATCAAATGGTTGAACTGCTTTGAAAACTTTCGACAGAGACGATCGTTAAGCTTTTCTGCTTTGATTGTAAGCACTTTGCCAATGCTTTTTTATATGGATATTAAATGAAAGAATTTACACTTACGAATGCAATGTCTCACATATCCCCAAAATTCGTTCTTTATCAAAATTTTTGATTCCGAGTCTCATAATCATTATTATTATCTATCAGAATTTAGAATCCGACAAAAGATTCCTATACTTTAGAACATATTAATAATTTTGTATGAATTTTTATTTATACAGATACTACATCAGAAAATCACATTTAAAGGGACCTGATGAGAACTTGTGGATAATATTTCTAGAAGGTGAGCAAATTACATTTTGTCAGACTGAAAACATTGTAAACACACCTTCCCCATTCATTAAAAGTAAAAAGGCTAATAGGGTATAAAAACTTAAACAGGTGGATGGTATTGCTTTGATCAGAGGAGCTGTATGACTCGTTGGCATCGATTAAAACATTTGATGAGCTCTGAAGGATGGCCCTCCATAAAGCACGGTAGGTAATATAATAAAAATACATTTTATTATAACCTTTTGATGGGATACTAATGAAAATATATCAAAACTTTAGGCGGAGGAATTTTATCATCCGACCCAAGTGAAAATCCATACTGGTGGAATGCAAATCATATGTAAGCTTATATTTGGTTAAAGGCAATCACAAACCTGTGTGTGCTTAAGGCTAGAGTTAATTGATTTAGTAATGTTATGAGAGTTCGAGGAAATGAGAATGGAAATCCTTTTAGTTTCATGGGAGCTTTAATTGTGGATGAAGTAATTAAGAGTCTAATTAATAACGAGGGTCTCAATTCCGATTCATCCGTAATATTGGCCGGCTCCAGGTAGGCTTTGAAGTTACCACAATTACTACAACACCACATGAAAAGAATCGTGTACTTGGGAAAATTAGTTTGCATCACATTCTCCTTTATACATTTTAGTGCAGGTGGAACTGGCGTGATGATAAATGTAGATCATGTGGAAACCCTCCTCACCCAAGAGTTTGGTTCGCCGCATGGAATGCAAAGAGTGAAAGGAATTACGGATTCCGGATGGTTCATCGACAAAGTTCCCCTGTACACGGAGAAAGCAAATTGTAACGATGTAATCCTTTGTCCTCCTGAAATATCTCTGAGGAAAGGAATGAACTTGTGGCAAGCACGGTTGCCACAGGCTTGTCGAGACTCGCACCCTGATGATCCATGGTCATGCTTTTTTGGATACAGGATCTATCCCACTTTGAAAGGTATTTCATTGAAAATCTCTGGAAGTGGATCTAGAAATATGTAGTGTACAAGTACATACGCTTTTCAAATTTCTAACATTTTGAATTCAATCAACAGCTTCACTTTTCGTCTTTCAATGGTTGTTCGATGAGGCACAAATGGTCATTAATAATGTGCCTACCCCTGCTTTGCGGAAGGAAGAATGGGATTACGTTTACAGGATTGGAGACGAATTAAAAAAGACCCTCGTAAATGTGTCGTAAGTGCTCAAAATAAAATGTCAGGCATTTTGAATGAATTAGCCTTATCACTATCATCTTGAAGTTTAGAGCTCATTTCTTGAATTTTAATTTCAGAAATGTATTTATCCCTTCGTGCCTTGCTCACACAGTCCTGACAAACCGAGACTGGAGGAAAGTGGCCGTTAATTCTATTGAGCTCACAAGGGCACTAAAATGCTGGGAATCCGGTGGTATTATTGAGGAGTCTAATTTTATTCCTAAAAAGTAAGTTGTGCCGACGATAAGCATGAGATAACTTTCTGTTAATTTTTACATACTATAGCTCGTTCATATCATTAAAATATGTAGTAATTTGAGTTGGTATGAAATGAAACGAAGCGAATTTGTGAAATGATTTTTATGCTCTGGTTATGTTGTTTTTGCAAAGTACCGCGAACCTAATTCAATTTTTGCAACTTCTTTTACAGAAAATCTCCCCCAAAATATTGGGAAGATTACGAAGTAGATTCTAGTCTTCACTCGAGTGGTCCTCGGGGGGTGTTCCGACACGGGAAGTTATACTCCTCCACGACAGCTCCTTCACCGTCAATTAACAATAATCGCTCTTTGTCACCACCTGACAATAGTAATAGCAATAACTTTGACTCTACAGTCATCTCAAACAGCTCATCACGTAGAAATCGTCGGAGACATAACCGTCATCGACACAATAAACAGTCAAGTAGTAGTGGAAACAGCCACAATCACCGTCAAAACCGGAGACGGAGAAAGAAGTTGGAGAAAAGACAAAAGCTTCAACAGCAGCAGCAAAACAGAAATGCGAATGCGAAGCCGAAAAAGAAGGAACAAAGACAAAGAAGTGTTGACAAGCTTCAAGAGCATCATCTTACAGCGTCAGCGAAAAACAGTGGCATCAACTTTGACTCAATCGCCACCACTGAAATAACTAGTCTTGAACGCGTGAAAAGCCGTAATCATCATAATAAAAATAAGCAAAAAAAGAAGAAAAGAAATAGGAGGTGGTATAGCGTCTGTGATGGTATTTCAAATCGGCTTATCGAGAAGTGCTCGTGGCCCCAATGCGGTAATTTATTTAAAAAATGAAACTATCTTTCTCTGATCATGATAAAAGGAAACGATAATAAAATCCATTGTTTTTTAAATTATTACAGGACGAACATGTCCGAAACTTTTGAATCCTCTGACGGGCGAAGAAGTCGATTTTAAAGACTTGCTGAAATCATTCGGCCTTGATCTTGCCACGATGGCAAAAGCGTTAGGAATTGATCTAGCTACGCTGAATAGTATGGACCATCAAGTTCTACTTCAAATGTTAACCCAACATGCCTAATTAATTAGCGCTTACTCATTGTATACTTTAGTCTGTCTTGTCTGGTACCATCTTACATGTGCA
>JAHZMX010001385.1:0-14122 GCA_027743895.1 Seira musarum | reverse complement strand
CGTCGAGCACTTCCAACCTTTTTTGAATTCCCTTTTTATTTGCATAATAAAAACACGTATTAAGCAGAGAAGAGTAGCAGTCTATTCAAAGAACTATTAAGTGTCAATAGGTCAAAAAAAATAAACAACAACGAAATAAATTACTAAATTGACTGCAGTTCGTCGTGTTTGTGTGCAATTTAATAAACACACAGTTTATTTTGAAAGTTTCAAAAAAAATTCTTGAAGATTATTTGAGTCGGCTCCTCTCGTGTTTGGGTTTGTCTTGCAGTTTATCAACTAGCAGCAAAGTATTTTTTTAGCGGCTGATGATGAATGCTGATTTGCTTGATGAGACGATGATGACTTGAAAAAAGATGACAACGTAGGGAAAGGCTGGCTAGGCTGCTAGCTTTCTTGCTCAATATATAATCGCTTTGCAATTGCAATAGACGGAAAGGAAAAAATAGAGCTAAACTTTTCTGTGACGATGCAAAAGCACAACTGCTTCTCTGGCTGTGAGCCTCATTCAAGTTCTCTTGGTTTTGTGTCGTGCTTTTTTTTGGCCATCCCATCAGCTCTGCTTAACATTGTAACAAAAGCAACAACGTTACGTAGCAGTAGTAGTTGTACTAAAGTAAACGTAATACGAAAAGACGTAAAGGCATAAGATGGATATGATGGGATTGTGGAAAAGCTTAAAGATGATTTTTTTATTTTACCAAATACGAATTAAGTAAGGTATGTTCGTTAGTATGCGATACCAAATACCAATCGAATGAATTCACAAAAGTTCTTCTACATCTAGGAATTAGGAAGACGAAAGAAGATTCCTCCAAAAAAATTCTGGGAGCATAATAATGATTACGATATGGGTATTAAGCGCTCGCCTCTCGAGTTTCTTATGAAATGAAATTATTATTGCTCAAAGAGGCAACAAGCACTCACACTCTTGTTCGTTGTTCATAAGCACGCGATATGGTGAGAAGAAGATGATGATATGATGATGACGATATTGGTGGTGGTGGTGGTGGAGAGAATAGGACGTTTTGCATTCATGTACCCGAAATTTAACCTATTCCATCCATTGGCTTTTGATACCTCTTAACAAACGTTTAGAGCTTGCTGACTTTGAGATAAAAAAGTGAGGGGTTTGTTTGCTTGGATTTGGATATTATTGTGATATAAGGATTACTTATTTTCCGGCAATAAAAGGACTGTTCATACACAATGTGAGAAATAAAACCGCGGTTGATTTTCAATGCAATATGAAAGATTCAAATATGCTTAACTCTGAACTTAATTAATTATTATTGAGATTTTTTCTGATCCTCTTGATGTTTGAAAAGTTGAGTACTATGTAGAGGTTATGAGAATTTTAAATATGTAATTAAATATGGGTTGTGCTTAATTTAAAAAATCCTGGGTGGCATAATCATGCTCTTCTTGTTTGTGTCATGTAATACAACGCTGTTTCAAATTTGACGATGTAGATAAAAGAATACAGAATAATATGTAGTACACGTATTTTTGACAGTGAGCCGAAAAAGCTTTTCATGACCATGTGCACAAAGGCAAGGGCTTTGTGAAATGCTAATAAATTTCAATATAACTATCTGTGAAACGCTAATGTGCAGAAATGGATGCAAGATTGAGTCAAAGCTTCACTTGAGATCAGCCGAATCTGGCTTTAGCATTAAATTGCATATGTCGCAATTGTCGCATAAATCCCAGTCGTATTTATTTCGCAAATTGTTGTTAGAGCACAATAGATGCTTTTGAGGAATAATTTCTTTCGAAATCATTGTAATCATTCTTCCAGTCGGATTTTAAACGTATGAGTCGAAATGGAGGAATATATTTTGCCGAAAAAAAATTCCATGAAAAGCAATAAAAAAGGCATGGAAAAACTTTTTTTTATCTCTGACGAGTAATGGATCGTCACTAACAGAGTAAATGCTTTGATGAGCCACGATAAATACTAAATTTTGGATAGCAATTCTTATTCTAGTTACTTGCATCAACGAACTTTTCCATCCATTCCTTTTATGATCGTTATTTTGAGTGAATGACTGAATCCTGCCACTACACTGGTGATGTATGAAGTCATAGAAGCGTAAACCATATATTTTGTTATATCTGAGTCTGGAATTGAAAAGACCGAAAGGAATTTGTCGACATCGGCATTATTCCTATGACTTTCTAAACGACTGAATACATTCGTCACTTTTTTTTGTTTGTTAGTGAGTTAGTGGAATAGGTACACGAAACACCTAAAAGTGTACATATAAAAACTTTCACAGCAGCAGCAAACGGAGAAGAGCAGATCTCGAGTCTGAAGGGCAATATAAGAGTACATAAGTTGGTAGAAAGTGAACTTGTAGTGAAGCTCTGGCATCATCGTTTGTTGCGCATCCATTTCATGGTTTTATTCCAGGGTTTTAATGCTTGCAAAACATTTTTATTTGGTCTTTTTTGTTTGTCCTTATCTTATTGCAAAGGGCTTTGAAAAAGCTCTTTTCCTATCTCTTCTCTCTATCGTCAAAGCAGGAGACAATGGGCGATGGAGACTGGAGACGTACATAAATGTGAGCATTGTGTACATACAAATCTTTGACAAAAAGGAGCTCACACCGACCGAGAATCATGAGGAGATGTGGAGCATAAGAATCATAATACAGACTTTTACGAACTTTGACGGGAAGAGAGCCAAAGCCTCTTTTTGTGACAAACACAAGAAGCATGAATTAGAGCACCATGCTTACTCATGAAATTCTGCATTATTGCCAAAAGCAGTAAAATCCAGTGGAACAAAAAATATGCGCGTATTTGCTGAGACAGGGGATCTCTACATTTTTATGATGTTCCTCCAGAATATTGAATATGAATGAAGGACTTGAGACATTACCCAAATTACAAGTAAAAGGGGGAGGATAAGAGATGTACGGGTGGAATAAATGAACAAGAGCTACTGCAAAGATTTTCCGTTTGTCTTTTTTAAAGTAGAGAACCACAGGGAGCTTGTAGATAACAAAACGACACTGACATTTCCACTGATATCATTTTGCTATAATAATTATTATTATCTTGTCGCACTATAAAGATGCTTTTAAAGCTGAATAATTTTTATGAGTCGTGATGATTGTCGCAAAGGATCATAAAGTCGGGTGGTGAAAGGCATGACTCAAAAGGAAGCTGCAAGAATCAGTTGAGCAATCGTACAAAAAGCCTTTCCATCGTGATTTGTGATCTCTTCATTCGAACGCTATCATTTCATCTTTGTAAACAATTACAAAACATCCCTTTATGTAGGTATCCGCTGAAAATGTCACTCATCCGACTTATTTTATGTCGAATTTTTTTCACGTTCCATAAAAGCTTTTTTATGACTCACCAATGCACGTATTAACTGCTCTGTAAAAATATTTAATTGCTCGTATGTAAATGGAACGGAGTGGGAATTTCAGACAGCAATATAAAAAAAATTCGCGAATGAATGCATTACTATTACTATCAGCTTATCATTCAAGCAGCCAAGTTTGTAGGTGTCTTTGCCTTTGCCAGAGACATTTATTAAACTGACATTTACATAAGTTTGATAGGCATTGTAATGGTTGGTGCAATACAAGTGTTATTATCAGGGAAATAACTCATTTTATTGCTCATCGTTAGGAAAGGGTGGTGCTTTTACGAAAGAAAAATTTGCAGCATTTAATGACTTCTAGCTTTATTGCTACTTTTTTTCGGAGAAATAACGACGTAATGAATTGCGACACACTGGTTAAATGCATGCTTTCTCTTTCAATAATAAATGATATATAAAGTAAAAAATTCTAAAGGAAGGAGAGAAAGTGGCAGGATATTATATTATCACGTTGAATTAAAAAAAGGCAAAGGATAGTGCATTGTTTTCCCTTTTTTTTCTATCTTTAAAAGATGGAGTTTATTGTAAAAAACGAATAGAAAAGACAGACGCCCAGCAGCAGGATATTTTACTCGGTTGAATAGATTTTGTATGAAGTGGCGGGATATATTTTTTATTGTGCTCACACACACACACACCACTCATGGAGTGGTTTGCCTCGCTCTATTATGCTTATTGAAAAATTTGTAGGAATGATAACTCCTCTTTCTTTTACAATTGGGAATCCCTTTGTGGTTTGAGTGTGAGACTCGGAAAGGAATTATTATAGAAACTTGTTGGCTCTCTTTTCATCCAAGTTCAGTATACTTAAGTGTGTTTGTTTGAGGGGATGTGCAGAGATATTTGGTATTTTATGTAGTAAGACAAACTATATTTCTGACAGTTTTCTTCATCTTACTTAAACTCATTTAGTATTTACTTACTTATATAAGAAATCGTGGATGGAAGACGTTGTCTCCGAAATCTAATCCACAAGACACTTTTACTTTTGTGCCAATCTCTTATCTATAGATAGATTCTGTTAGTTCCATGTATAAGCTTCAAATTTGATTTTGGCTTTTCCTGAACTATTGTCCTTTCTTACCATTGTACCTTGGCGTAATCCAGTCCATAAAATCCTTCAAAACGTCAATCTTCCGTAAAACATACTTTTTTTTCATAAATATTTCTTGGCGCAAAAAGGATAAAGTGGAGGTATTTTGGCAACAAAAAAAATCGTGACACCTATAAAGGCTTTCCTTTTTTTTGTAAGTCTTAATATTACAGTTATACATACCTAGTCAGAAACGTCTTTCACCCTCTCACTTCAAGATAAATATCAATATTATCGTATAGCTGTTTCCCAAGCCAAACTGATGGAAAAGCCTTATGACAAGTTGTATAATATGATGAGGAAACAGAAATGTTGTGAACAGTGAACACTGATGTTTTCCCCAGCAATGGTATCATTTTTTTGCACGTTGTAATCCTTTATTCTGCGGTGTAGAAGTGAAGTTCCCTGTTATGTGGAGCATTTCTATTCAGTGACACCGCAGGGAGTTGATACTCTCCGGGAAAGGAACATTTTACGGGTGGACTTTTTTCTCTCCGAGAAAAAGAAAGGGTCCATACATACGCATACCACTAAAAATGTATTTTGTATAGTAGCTCAAAACCTTTCTGATGTTATTATTCTAAAAGAACTAAGAGAGAAAAAGAAAGAAAAAAAACAGGATTTTGTCAAGAAGACAGGGAAGATGATATTATCAAGATGATCGCATAAATATCCGTCATATGTGGACATACACAATCACAATTCCACTTGCTGTCTTTTTCTTTTGTCATGCACATTATTGATATCCATTGTCCTCGAATTTGATGCATAACATGAGTAATGTGATAAAGCGTAACTGGATCTCCATTAAAGAAGACAAGCTTTGGGAAGTGAGTGAAGTCGATTTTGAGAAATAACCTTTGTACATTTATGACGAATCTATCTACTTAGACATTGCACGCCGCCTCTTTTCTCTACTTAAATCTTTTCCAACTTTTCTTGTTCATTCGTATTTTTCATGTCGTTAATACGTATACCTACAGCGTGCCGCACACGTCGTCTGAAATTGTAGTAGGAAACACGCACGGAGTGAATATTTTCTAGATTTAAGACTTGTTCACTTTTTTCGGGTCTTCGTCCTCCGAAACATCTCTTTTACTCTATAACGGTTTTACGAAGGAATATATTTTCCTATAAAAATGGAATTACTTGAACGGNTCTCCATTAAAGAAGACAAGCTTTGGGAAGTGAGTGAAGTCGATTTTGAGAAATAACCTTTCTACATTTATGACGAATCTATCTACTTAGATATTGCACGCCGCCTCTTTTCTCTACTTAAATCTTTTCCAACTTTTCTTGGTCATTCGTATTTTTCATTTTGTTAATACGTATACCTACAGCGTGCCGCACACGTCGTCGTCTGAAATTGTAGTAGGAAACACGCACGGAGTGAATATTTTCTAGATTTAAGACTTGCTCACTTTTTTCGGGTCTTCGTCCTCCGAAACATCTCTTTTACTCTATAACGGTTTTACGAAGGAATATATTTTCCTATAAAAATGGAATTACTTGAACGGATAAAAACGAATGAATTGAGAAATGGGAATGGGTGGGTGGAAGCAGGGGAAAAATAGTAAATGATAATAATATAGCAAGCATTTTCAAGCTCACCACTGTGCCATGCGATGAAGTCAGACAGACAGGGAGATGAGGAGGATGAGGGAGTTACATTGCTCCGTTGTGAGCTACTACATTACATCAATAAAGAATAATAAGGCTACCATATGAGGCAAAATTGTGAAGACTGACTTTGCCCACTGTATTTTTTTGTATCCATAAATTTTATGTCTCACTTTATGAACAATACGATAACCATATAAAAACCTACATGTGGAATTTTTCTGCCTTTTTATGTCATGTTCACACACTGTAGGTCTAGTCTATTCAATGAGAATTAAATAAGGCCTTAGAAAATAACTGATGTGAAGCTGTGAGCTGATATACATCTCATGGGAGATTTAGAGATACAGGAAAAAGAAAATAAATGGATGGGTCTCGTCCTGGCAAAGTCAATCCTTTTTTCTGACTTGTATTCTTCGTATTATCGTTTTTATTTATATTTATGGAGGGAGCGAAGGAAAGAAAATTGACATTTCTAGTTCTGATAAGCCTGTTGAGTGCATTACATTGCATTACCATTATTAAAATGTAGGCGAGCTTGAAAATGATTGAATTCTACTATTGCATTTTTTTATTATCTCTGTTTAAAAACACACTTGCAAGATTCTCCATTGTTTAAGGCGAATATTGTACATTACGAACAACGAAAGCTATTGTGCATTATTGGTCAATCTAAATCATAAATAGATTCAGTCACGTGGTAATTGTTTTCATGATTTAAACAGTTCCACTGACTTGATGTAGAACGTTTTCATTTCAACGAAGTGAGAATGAGATTACGATATTCTTAAACAAGACTTTATATATGGGCAAATAAAATTAAATAAAAATTATGCGCATGCACAAGCCGCATGCTACGTATAACAAAGCGCTTTATTATACTACGAAGTGCTGGACACCTTCCACAATGATAGTTGGTGAAATTGTGGAGTGGTTTATTTGTACAGAGTAGTACATGTGCTAATGCTATTTCGTAAAGTGAATTAACGCCAAATTTTTGTTCAGGAAAGAATTTTTTTCTAATTGCATGCCATTGTTTCACGTTCGTCTCATTTCTCTATTTGAGTTGATCTCATTCCTGTCATAAAAGCCAATATCGTTGTAGCACGATAATTATCTCTCACTGAAGTCATCCCCGCACTTGTTGAGAAAGAGAGAAAAAATACACGGAATAAATTAAAGGGTTAGGTCGCACACAAAATAATATAATTCTCTAGCATACTTTATTTCTCATCATTATTATCACGTAGAGTGATCATGTTCACACTGAATTCCATTTCAAACTTCTTTCCTCTGGATCTAATCGACTAGAGTAAAAATTTTGCCTTGGATCTTGTTTTTGCAGATCTAATGTACTATAGGTAGGTAGAACATGGAAGTTCTGAGAATCGTGAGAGCTCAGCATGTCCTCATCATTATTCAGGGGAAAGTACGAGTAAACATTTTTCACGTCTGGAAAAGAAAATGAAAATACATATCATTCCGCATATTTCCCATAAAAATAATTCCCCCTTTTTTGTTTCTCATTCGATGATTATTTGTTTGACTCTCATGTCGATCCTTCTAGTGGAGTAAGAGTCATGAGACCATAAAGTAGTATTTATTTCGTATGAACCGTAATTCCACATTAATGCCACAGCAGCCTCTTTGGTTTCAAGAGCCTACAGAGTTACTTCAATTGTTTTAACTAATTCCACGTTCTTTCTCTTTGATGTCTATATATGGCTTGTGACGCATGAAAGTTAATATTTCTGCTGCAAAGAATACCAAAATGAAAGCTTCATGCATGCAAGTAAAGATATCTTCGAATAATTGTAAAGTTTCACTCATTCTACTTATTTTATATTTTCTCTTTTTAGAGCCACCTTATTAAATAGAAAATGAAACGCCCATAATTTGCTGGATTGTGAATTCCCAGTGCGCCATGAGCACTGAATGATATGATAGGAACATGCAAGTACTTATTTCTTTGCTGGAAATAGGGAAAAAAGAACTCAATTTTTTCCATGATATTACTTTTTATGCTGCGTGTCTAAGGCAGCCTAAAAAGAAAAAAAGTACAAGCAATATATTAACATTTTACTTGATGCCTACATGGGGGACATGAGACTGAAGCTGTTGAATATATCCCTCTCTTTCTCGGGAAAGAATTTTGGGAAGACCAAAAAAAGTAGGGAAAAGAGAGAGAGAGTCTCGTAGTCTTCATAGAACGACCATTACCATTGCCACCAAACACCAAACTCACGACATGAAAGAGTATTAAAGGATTGGCATTCCATGCGACACATTGGATTATGTGGATGAATATATGGACGGACGCAGACAAAAAAAAACGGAGAAAACATCTCTTCATCAAACATGGGCATGGTGTATGTAACGCAAAAAAAAAATCCTTAAGTTTTTTTGTCTCTTCCTTTTTTTTGTAGATTCATTGAGACGAATAAGAACGTAATACGCACAAAAAACTTTTATTTCATGGAATTTTTAAGGCAAAAGAAATATCATTCTGTTCATGAACGAAGGAGAAAACAAGGAGAAAAATGTGCTGCTAAGCTGCTGCTAAACATCAAACTCGAGTCATGAGGCATACCAAGAAAATGGAATAGTCTTTTGAGAGGAGCTTCAGCTCATGTGATGGGGAAAACAAGGAAGGAAATAGAGCGAAGAGAATGAATTTATATATATTTTTATCTCCTTTTCTCTTTTTTTCTTAGCATTTCCCAAGAATTCATGATCTTTATCTTATAGAAGGTCTTGTACATTATTACTAAAACGTCAAACCATGCTTTATTTTATGAGGAGAGTAGTAAAGAAAGACGAGACTCTTTTTTTGCTTTTTCATTGTCCAAAAATGCTAGACATCATTTTCCGCGTTTCATGACGCTGATGCGAGCTAATACAATAAAAACCTTGATTTTGTTATGGAGCACCGTCATAATTTTCTGATGTATTATGAAAGAAGGATGGGGAAAATACGCGTAGATGAAATAAGAGTGTGATGAGTTCCACTTATTCTTTCTTTTTTCCCTTATTCTCGGATATGATTTTCGTATAATAATATGTCATGATGTAATCTCACTGGAGTCAAAAAGTCGTCATAATTTTATTATAGACATGAACAAAGCAAACAAGAATAAAAAAAGTTTGGAGCAACAATTTATGCTTTTGCATATGGTCGGCTAGATAGATAGATAGATGCTTTTGTCATTGGGATGATCAGCTCCTAAAGCTGTAGACTCGCGAAAGTAATAGAGCAATAGCAATACTATCTTTCATCCAAAAACGAAGGGGTGGGGAAAGGGTTGGACGAAAAAAAAATTGTTCACTGTAAACCTAAAGTACATATATCCCGAATCCTAATATATTTACTTAAATATATATTCTAGCAACCTTTCAGAGAAATTGTGAAAGCCTTGTTGCTTTCTCTTTTACTTTTTAAGTACAGTGTATTTGTGCCTTTGGTCAAAAAAGTAGGACGCAATAAGGAAAACCTGACCCTTGCATTTGATCTTACAACACCTTTTGAACTTAAATTCGTATTATACGCGTGACATTAAGAAATTAACTGTACTAGTATTTGCTTTTGTTAATTTTCTGTGGACGTTTTATAATTAAAAGCTGAGCATTTCAACTTTTATGAACTTTGGAAATCTAAACTTGATTTATACCCTATTCTAATAAGGGCATGAAAAGGCGAATAGGATGCATGATAACTTGTCGTGTAATTCCTAGATGCTATATACTGCATAAAACGAAACTTTATTTTGCTGAATGATAAAATATCAAAGCTGATTAGTTTTTGAATATGTTATCCACCGTCGTCTATGATTTACTCATTGACTGATGCACCACAAAGTTAAGTGTAATCCTAAGAAAGCAATTTGCTCTCCTTGAATTGAAGAAGTAGAATAGAAAAGAGGAAAATAATATTTGTTTGTGAACATTATATGTTGGCAAAAATCCTGATGGGCTTCTTATACGATGTCAATGGAAGCTTGGCAAGTGTTTTGGGGATGAGAAATAAGGTATTTGTAATTTCTTACTATTCAAGTAGAAAATGCGACAGGAGGATGGAGGCAATTGAACACAGTATCTTTTTCAAACACTGGGCTGGAAAAAACATGAGAAAAGCATTTTCTTTATTCTTGTGTATAAAAACAGAAAAAAACGACGACCTATCCCTTAAAGACCACATTCTCTTCTCTTCATTTCGAAAAGCAAAAAATAGAACTGTTCCTAAATTCAAAAAAGAATGTGAATCATAAAGAAAGCTGGTAGCTGTTCTTCTTTCTTGCTCTACTTCCTCTAAGGTTCCTGGTGATGATCAGGCCAGGCTCTCAGCAGAACATCATCGTTTCCTTCAGTTTCTTGGCAAACCACCCATTCCGTTGACTCTCTGACGACAATAATATGGTTCCAGGAAGAAAGGGATGAGCAGGAACCTATGAAAACTAATGGAAAGCTTACCTTAGTTATACTCTTCTAAGGGAAGTAAACGATTTTGGTAATTTTTTGAGGTTTCGGTTGCATCACATCTCATTTTTTACTTGAAAAGAGAAATGTGCTCAAGAGAAATTTGGAGAGTCTAGCCCCAGTTAGGTAGATTTGGGTTTGCGCGGTAGATAGACCGGGGAACATTATAGAATACTATATTCGCAAATGACTCCTTTGCTATCCCGTGGCTATTTATTGGTACGTTTAACTTTCACAAGGAGAAACAATAAGATTTTATAAGAAAATTCGAGAAATAATACTTACGATGGATGAGCATATGTCCTACCTGTCTTCTAATGCGCCAGGTTTGTGGAAGCTTATAAATTAATGGTAATTTATTATCACTCTTCAGCTTTATCGCAATAATTTAGCGATTTTTGTCTTGGGTTTATCGACAGTAAAATTGTAGCCCAGAAAGGAAAAGCAAAAGTACATATCGTAATAGACAAAAACAAATGAAGCGTAAGGAAGGGTGGAACAATAATGCATCGATTATAGGCCATAATAAGTGCATCCTTCTGATCAGGGAGACTAGGCGAGCCGGATAGCAACAGAGAGGGAAAACATTTCCAGTGGTGACGCCAGGTCAGGTGGAAGTAGCCCATTCGTGGAAAGGAAAAAGGTGTGTAAGTTACTTGTAACTCTCGCAATAAAAAGAGCACAGACGAGTGCAATAGTCGGAACAAAAGAGGAAGACACGAAGAAAGTGCCTTTTTGCCAAAATCAGATTAAGTGCATTTAGCCGTGAAAGGGGTACAATCATGAAATGAAAGAGGAGGAAAGAAGTTTACTGGGATTTATTTCTTTGTGTGTGTGTATATATATATTTCAGGTTAAGCAAAGTGTGTGGTTAAGGGCTTGTCTAATAAAAATTGGCTTAAGTAGAGAGATAAAAATTGAATCCGGTATGGGATTACTGTTGCACCTTTGCCACCTTTTGCTGCCTCCAGACTAGACCATGGTTTATGGCACACCTACTTCCTGTGTGCACGTGAAAATGGGTGGAAATGTGGAAATCAGGTTACATACCGCACTTTGTTTTTTTTCTTCATAGCTGTGCCAGACACTGTTTCAGTCTAGCTTTTTTTTAGCAAAAACAGTCGAGATTGCCAGCTTATCATTACGATACTGTCTATATGATGAATTGTGCTGGTTGTAATCATCTCATGAAGATAATTTTTGATATCGCATCTTCGTCGAGGCGTACCGTAATTGTTCTAACTTTGTGATTGATCGCATAGAAAATAGAATCTGTATGAAAGGGGTTGGGAGAAAGATCAAAACCATTACAGTAATGGTAAGAGAGGTGACAGAAAAGCTGGAAGCACTTACATGATCCGATCCAGCCGACGAGATGGAATGGAATACGTTTTTTCTTCGTTCTACTGTAAATACGTAACATCCACCGACACTGATGATAATGATGGCGTTCACACTCCTCACCCAGGCAAACATAAACATAAAAAGTTCAGAAAAACAGTAGTAAAAACGGAAAAGTCAAATCCACACAAAAACCATTCCATCTCATCACATTTATTCAGCACATTCAATATAATGGGGGAGGAAAAAAACAAGAGGAGCAAATGGAAATGACACGAGAAATGTTTATACGAACCTCAATTTATGATGCGTTTTTTGGTAGTGGGAAAAGACACTAAAATCTATAAAAGAATGTGCGGGGAAGAATGAAAGAGGTATCAGCCAAACAGGATGAAATGAATACCTATACAAACCCCACCTCAAAGCCATACAGCTTGGGCGTTTATGATCAAGGAAACCCATCTTTTTTTATTCAGTGGTATTCTATTCAATGATGATATTTTTTTACTCCTTTCCCTTGTTCTTTACTTATTCTATGCTTTAAGGATCAAAGGAAGCAGTAAATTTTTTGGACCACATACTCTTACTTTTCTACATTCGTTTCCCCTTTAAAAATAAGATCTTGTTGGAAAGTTACGAGAAGATGGAAAAATGTGGGATATTATTCCGTACCTGTCGATGGTTTTATGCATGCCCTCGTGCATTCTCACTCCGCTTATTTTATGCATTCATGAATGTATTGATAGAGACCGACTTCTCTCCGACTCCATGTCTCCTCTGCAGATGTAAGCCTGTCGGAAAAAACCTTCAGAAAAGACGAAAAAACTTGACATGAGGTAAATTGGATGCAATGAATACAAGAATCTTCCCGAGTTTCTTTTGCGGTGGTGACATTGTTGTAGAAAAATTTAGTTTGTTTTGCAAGAAATCGTCTTAAAAATACAAAAAGGGTATGTGTGGTTATATGCATGTAGGTAGTATTATCATCACAAGGGGGAAGTAAAACTGGCCCCTCATCCTTTTGCCCCTCTAGCTAGTAATAGGGTTGCTTACCCAGCAACATCAATGAAAACTATTCATTCGCTGTATTGTATAACGAATTTTGCGAAAATTGTTGGGGAATCAGACTTCCAGAAAAATGAATGATTTCCCAGAAGATCCACAAGCCGATAGATTGGACATTCGTGGCTGAAGGAAGGGATGCATGATGCATGCTCTCGTTGGAAATCCGCTTTCCTTCCGCTGTACTTTTTATTCCTTCTCGGTTGTTTACGCTCTTTGTGCTAGGAGCTGGGTAAAAAATAAGAAACTTATTTTAATCATCACACAGTCAAGTCAAATAGGATGACTAGAATGGACTTGTTCTGTATTTTGGAGCGTGCAGTCAAGAGAAAGTACCCAGAATGGGTAAGTAAAAGAAGAAAGAAAGCTTATAAGAGTTCTTTGTGAGTTTCATACCTTTCATTCTAGTGAAGCACTTCATGAGTCTACACTCAACATTAGAAGTAAAGGAGTGAGAATTGGAGAAAAAAAATTGTTTTATTCCACAGTTCTCAAGTCTCTTGTCCTTTTTGAATCATCAAATTCGTTTTGTAACTTGACCTTACTTTTGTGTAAAGAAAGGCAATATTTTCCGAGTTCGAGAGTTGGTAAATTGACTAAGCGACTTCCTACCGAACAGGCTCATTCTAGATTTGAGAAAGATGAAAGAAACCAAACAAAGCGTTCGCTCAGAACTAAACTATCCTATTTTTCTACAGCTTATTTTCTCCTTGGCTTACTCCATTAAAAAAGAGCATGAACTGAAGTTTGAAAAAACGCTGTTGGCTGTGCTGTTGCTGTAACTGGAAAAACTCAAGCTGCTCTTGTATCTGCTTCAACTTTTTTTTGTGTAAGTATTATGCATAGAGTTCTTCTTCTGTGAGATGAAAGCACTCGACGTTTTTGTAACGGCTTATCGCGCAACGAAAAGAGGGAGAGATAGCAAAAAAAAGTATAAATCTTGAGGAAAAATGAATAAATATGAGGTATGCCATCTCCTAAAAATAAGTAGGAGTACTTTCGCATTATGCAACATAAGAAGTAAATTAATGTAATGTGCAGGATTCTTAAAAACCTCCATCTCCATTGTTGAGCCTTCAATCGTGATTTGAAGACATTCATCCGCATCTATTAAGTACCTCACACAACTT
>JAHZMX010001384.1:0-11576 GCA_027743895.1 Seira musarum | reverse complement strand
TGTTGATCTTGACACGGATGACCTTATACAAGCGACAATTAAAAAGGAATTCAAAAACTCTACAGTTATTACTATTGCTCACGTAAGAAAAAATCTGCTGTTATTTTTTTGGCGCATAATATATGTGCCGGTATAGTCTTAAAAATCCAATCATTTTTTGTGAATAGCGCCTGAACACTATAATGGACTCAGACCGAGTGATTGTCCTCGATAAAGGAGAAATTCGAGAATTTGACACGCCTCAGAATTTGCTGGCGGACGAAAATACAATTTTCAGTAGTATGGCTAGAGAGTCTGGAACATCGGGCTCGAATGGAAAGGATAAGGATGGTGTAGGGAAACAAGAAGGTGAAGAATTTAGAGAACCTCCTCCATCATAAATTTAAAGTTCAAAGGGCACTCATGTGCGATAAGAATATACTTTTTTTTATCGCACACTTAATAATATGCTACACGTCTCAAACGAAACGATACTTAGAACGTATCTAACCTATACTTTATGCTTAAAGTTCCTAGTTAATCTGGTTGCATGTAAATTATTACGCAATACCATGTGCGTGTATTTTGTTAAGTATTTTTAGAAATTGATTCTTTAGTTTTGCTTTGAAATGGTTTACAAATTTAAAAACAACAACAATTAAACGAAGAATATTCTGTATTTGACACGAAATATATAATCTTTGAAATGTACAAAGATATTCTTTATCTCTACTTAATAAAATTGACGAAAATTAAACATTTGGTACGTTTTACTATTAAAACTTCATCGAAGCTCTTCTTGGAGGTAACGTAGCAGCCGCTCCCTAAAATGAATATAATGAAGCCGTAAATAATTTTAAAAATTAATTGACTAATACTGGAGAAATGGCAAAAGCAAAAAAAATGTTCTACTTACACTGTGCATCGTCTTGCGTGACTTTCTTCGTGAATCTTCCAGCTCGATCTGCATTCCTTGGTCGATGTCGTCTTTTATAACGCCCAGATCCAGTTTCCAAGTGTAGAATTTGTAAAATACCCAATACGAGATTAGGAAAGCAAAGCAGACGGAAGAAAAGATAACAAGATACAGCCAAAGTTCCAGCTCTTGTCTTGGAATGGGGACTCCGATAACACGAACCATAAAAAATGTGTCCATCAATTTACAGTAAGTGAAGCGGTTGTATTCTGTGTTGACAACAACTGCCCGAAAAATGAAAATTTCATTCCTTTTTCGGTGAAACTTGATCATATTGTTGTTTGTTATGTTGTGCATGTGAAAAGGGGCGGCGAAGAGCGTTCCGGGAAGCTCTCGTTGGCCGCCATGAATTTCTGTGTCGAAGCAGTCCTTATAATAAAGATAGATATCTTCGTGTTCCAAAATGCTGGATCCAATATGTTTGGTGGATTCAAGGAGTCCTTCATACCATCCTTTCCTATGATGAATGATAATGAGGATAATATATGGTTTAATCATTTTAAATGCTTTGAGAAGATAATGAAAAGGACATTTTGCATTTCATTTACCCATTTCCAAAACACCCTGCCTTCAACTTATTTAAAGTCCAATTGAAGTCTTGCGAACCAAGCATGTCATAGAGGACCATATTACCCTTAACACGTCGGCTACTCACAGTCATAAATTGTTCAAACTTTGGATGGAACAAATCTCGGTAAGGAATGGTGTATATGTGCTTGTCTTGAAAAAGGTGAAAGTAAGGAATTTCGCAGAATCCCTCTTCTTCCGTGCCAGTGCATTTAAACACCTTTTCCTGAATTTGTTGAAAGAAAACCTGCTGAGCTGGAATAGTTAATTTCCAGTTTTCACGGTCCACTATCCATTTAAGTTTATTTGATTCGCTCAACATGTCACTCATCTTCGTTGGTATCAACGCTGTGGCTTGAGAAATGAGCTGCATCGAGCTAAATGTATTGCATCCAACGTTAAACTGAATTGTCTGAAAAAAATATTTTGTCCGTGTGAAATATAATTATTATGTACAATTAGTTTGGGACTGAGCTGAATAATTTTATAATATCGTTTTTTTGAATAATTACTTTGAAGAAATCGGTCTTTTTGCATTTCATGTTGATTACAGTTGGTCTTAATGTAATGCTAAAGACGGTAGACTTTTCCAACGCTCGTATATCATCAATGTTTATGTCGGCAGGGTTATCAAACACGTTTTGTTCCGTCGAACTTCTGATCAGCTCTTTGTAGTACTTCAAAAGGTAAAAAGGGTAAAAGCACATGACTAAATGACAGGAAAACATATAATGTGTAGAGAAATTTAATAAAATTATTCTTACGTAATCTGTCATTTCAAATTTGATGTCTATAGTTTTTCGAATAGTAGTCAAGCCTCGTTGTTCCTCAACAGAAGAAGAAACCTCAACAACTACCCCCATCATCCTCTCATATTCTATTTTTAAGTCGGCTTCGGTGGGAATACTATTTCCATAATAACTGACTTCTCCTGTGATTCTTGTACGATAACCAACCTCAGCAAAATCGAAATCTTTATTGTCCAAAACAAAACTGGCAAATGGACAAAAGTCCGTGACTTCTCGTGGTAAATCCTCAAGTAAAATTTGGTGTGCCTGATCATGGGGTTCCTCAAGTCCTTCTTCAGCTTCTGGATGTACACTGGGAATGGCTGATAGACTCCCTAATAGATAGCTAAGAAATGGAGTGCCAAGTATATTTGCCGAACGCAGAGATTCTCGAGGTGCATGTTTCGGTAAACAGTCAGTAACGGTGGCGTTCTCAAGTATGGGACATTGATTTTCTGTGTTATTTCCTTGTGTGGGACGATTAAACTCTTCAGATTCGGTGTAACTGTGTTCCCCACAATGCAATTTATTTAATCGTAGACATGGTTTAAAATCGTCGACGGGGACACCTTCTGCCTTAGGACAAATTGGAATGTAAGCAGGGTCGGTGCACGGTGACCTTTCGCCTTTGGCGCAAACATCAGGATAATCGGTATTGTTTTCAGGTTTCCTCCGTGCTTGTACAATACATGCTTCGAAATCATTTTTAGTAGCTTCAACTGGTTTTCCTTCACAAGTTGTAAAGGGCGAATGAGGTTTGACAGTGTAAAACCCATACACAATTTCTCCATCAGGGGTTAAAGTTTGGAAGATATTGTCATTTCGGAAAAATGGTTTCACTTCTCGGAGACCTTCAAGCGAAAGAACCGATCCTAAAGCGACGGTCTGCGCATCTCCATCCAATGATCTTAAGCACTCCTCATCATCCATGCCAAAATATCGTTTTCGTTTTCGCCAAAGAACTGAAATTACTCCATGCTCCGATACCAATGGGTCATAGGGCCTGCAACGAAATACATAATCAAGTTTTTAAAAAGTGTAAAAATTACATATACCTACAAATGCATAGATATATCAATCAGGTTTTAATACTAACACATTGGATTTTCTGAACATCAGGTCCGAGTGATTAAAAGTTAACGGTTTTGGCTGCTGTGGGGTGAAATTATCTTTAAGCCGCATGTCAATAGTCTCCGTAGCATAATAATGCAAAGGTCTTGCGTAGCGACCTTCTAGTGAGGAGTACACCATTATATCTCCGAAATTAATGACGTAGGTTGGAACTGCAGTGTTTAAGGTAAACAGTTCCGGGGAAAACTCGATTTCGCTATTACCACGGAGTTCCGACGAATGTTCTTCTTCTTCAATGCGGTCTCTGCTTTGTTCTACCTTGACCATGAAAGGTTTGGACCGTAGAAGCACTGTACCTGGAAATGGGATTGAAATTTTGAGTTGTTCATCTGTAAGTCGGTGATCTCGATCTCTTTTTTGCCGGAATGGGTAATTTGTAACTTTCAAAGATGTCAAAATCATTTGAAATGGATAGTCAAAGTTCGGAGCCGCAAAGTTTTGAGGAACTTCTTTTGAAAGAATCTTAATTGCTAGGATAAATTCTTTTTCTGCTGCACCAAGTTCCACAGCATACAATCCAATTTCAGTTCCAATAGCTTTGGTGAGCCCATTTTCAGCAAAAACTTTAACGGTAGTCTGCATTTCCTTTTCTAAAACGTACATTACTGCGTCGTTGTAATACTCATAGTCGTGGCCCAGGACGTGGGACGCTGGATCTAGAAGCTCAGGGGGAAAATGAGGATCATGGCCCACGCTTGCATGCTTGTCGTCAGGGTCGCTGATCAGATAAGATCTCTCCTCATCTAAATTCCAATTGTCACCTGCTTGTTCTCGACCTACCAAGTCATATATATCTACGAGCTTCTGCTCATCATTCTCGTCGTCCTCATCAAGAACATCGTCGTCGTCGTCATCATCGTTTTTAATCTTTTGTCCACTTATAGGATCCGTTCTTTCAATCAAATTTTGACTCTTTTGAATGAATTAAGTTTTCATTCACGATATCATCACGACTCTTAGATCTCGCTACAAATCCTTTCCCTTCATCTCTGCAGGAGTCCGTTGGAGGCATTATCCACATTCGAACTGTAAAAGTTAATAACGGCGCATATTTTAAAAAACGTTTTACCTTTGTATACAACAATATTAGTCTTTAAAATAAATATTGCAGACTTACTATCTTCTTCAATAGAGTATATTTGAAGAACAACTAAATTTCCACTACGGCTATAAATTGGAAGTCTCATTNGCTCATCATTCTCGTCGTCCTCATCAAGAACATCGTCGTCGTCGTCATCATCGTTTTTAATCTTTTGTCCACTTATAGGATCCGTTCTTTCAACAAATTTTGACTCTTTTGAATGAATTAAGTTTTCATTCACGATATCATCACGACTCTTAGATCTCGCTACAAATCCTTTCCCTTCATCTCTGCAGGAGTCTGTTGGAGGCATTATCCACATTCGAACTGTAAAAGTTAATAACGGCGCACATTTAAAAAAAAAACGTTTTACCTTTGTATACAACAATATTAGTCTTTAAAATAAATATTGCAGACTTACTATCTTCTTCAATAGAGTATATTTGAAGAACAACTAAATTTCCACTACGACTATAAATTGGAAGTCTCATTGCTGTGTACTGAAATATTTTTTTTAAAATATTAATTATTAAATTATCCTTCAGTATAGTCTAAATTAAAGTCTAAAGACAACTGACTTTAGGAGTTGAAGTTCGTGAACACCATCTCTTCCGAACAAACGCAGTTGGACGATACTTTTGAGAGCTTTCAACAAGGGCTATCCCTTTAATTTTTGCAGATGTCGAATGAAGAAAAACAAATCCTTCAGAATTGATGAAAGCAACGTGTGTTGGAGTAAACGCAACGTCCAAAATCCGCAAGTAATCCTTTCAAAGAAATCATTTATTAGGTTTTAAACTTTAGTTTTTTTTATTATTTCAATTTATTGTTATTACCCTGAATTCGTCAATATCGGAAACATATCCATCCGGATTTTTGAATCCTGGTAAAACAACTTTGGTAAGTTGTGCTTTCCCTTTTTCTAAAAATCCTTCAGCAATATATAGTGATCCGGATACAGCTACCGCGAATTCTTGAGCGATACATGGATTTGTGATAATGTTCATGTCTGTTCGAGTGGACGATGGTTGATACATTTTTGTTATCTTGTTTCCGATAAACTGTACACCGTGGCCGTAAATATGCTTTATTTGGTGACGTATAAGATCTTTCATTTTTGGAAAAAGGTTTGAAATGTCTAGGTTAATGCTGTTTAGTGCTATCCGTTCTTGTGGGACAAAATCAAACTCTCGAACACTGATGAAAACTCTTGACTCTGCGATGAAGCAGTGCATAGATGCCTACGAAGAAAACAATTTTCTTAATTAAATTCTTCTCATTAAGATGCATCTATGTGCGATCTATAAAAAAATTGTTAACGTCTTACCGTGTACTGCCTCGAAGCAATCGTGAAACTGATGTCGCTGAGCGTGCTAATCAATCGGTCCGTATGTATACGTAGAATTGCTTTCCAATAAGGAGCCCTACAAAAACGTTATATTATTCTCAATCTTTCACTCATGAAACATTTGATCACAGAAACATAAAAAACTGTTTAAGTATTTCACTTGTCAAGCTTATTATCCGGGTCAGAGTCCTTGACATAAACCATCTCGTCAACAATCTCAATCACACTGTGTGCTTGACGAAGACAAGGAAAGATTCCTAAGTAGAAATTAAAAAGTTTTGCCTCTTCAGATAAAACCCAGAATTTAAACCGAATCAACATTTTAGGATATACATTGATGTAGTTTTTATTTATTTTACCTATATCAGAAAACCTTTGAGTAATAAGCCTAGAATAGTCCGACACTGTCGGTCTTCGGTTGATGGCGAAGCCTCCAGTTTCCTTGGCGTACACAGCACTCGATTCAGCAACCCAAACCAAGAGTTCGTATTCTATATGAGCACCTCCCCCAACATCCATCACATGAGGAACAACTTCATTAGCAACATATCCTAGCCTGGAAGTTTCCTTTAGGCTGTACATCCAAATGTAACAGTAATGGGATCCTTTCACAAGCACCGGGTCCGATTTAACTACACCCTTTGAATTATGTATAGTACTAAGTCTTGTCCTCAAATTTGGTGGTGGAGTCTCAAATAGCTTGAGTTTATGGGGACCCTGGATCGGACCAAGTACTAAATCAAACTGTTCTTTCTGGTGTTTAGTGACCCAAGCCTGCGTTGGATTTTTCTGACCGGATTCCATGACTAAAGGATAAGGTATTGGTACACTAGTCACATTACTTTCAAATGCATATGCAACGTAAACTCCCGGATGTGGACAGGAAAACAAAGCCACCATACCCCAATCACTAAAGAAATAGAAATAATATATGTACTTAGATTGCTATTAATTAATGTCTCATGTACTTAAATATTGAATTAAAAATCGACTTACTGAACTGCATTCAATATACAAAAATTGAGATTTCTGCTGTCGAACATTGCCCAAGAACGTATTCGTCCCGACACATTCACTAAAATTTTAATCAAGGTCAAGGTTGAGTAATGTTTACTATTGGAGTTGCAACTAACAATTAATTAGTCACATTTTTAGTATGAGATTGAGATTAGTTGTATATTTTTGTACTTCCGGAAAATTTCTCAGGGTGATTTTTAGGCGGAGGTCCCACATATGCCGTTATCATATCATGAGTCATCAGCGCAAAATAATCATTAATTGGACCCGTTAAGTAGTTCCGGAGGTAGTTGTCCACCCTACATAGGAGAATCACTGTTATATATAAATCTTCGTTTACAAAAGTAGCGGTGACTTACGAAACGTGATCATAATTAATTAAAAATCGACTTACTGAACTGCATTCAATATACAAAAATTGAGATTTCTGCTGTCGAACATTGCCCAAGAACGTATTCGTCCCGACACATTCACTAAAATTTTAATCATGGTCAAGGTTGAATAATGTTTACAATTGGAGTTACAACTAACAATTAATTAGCCACATATATAGTATGAGAATGAGATTAATCGTATATTTTCGTACTTCCGGAAAATTTCGCAGGGTGATTTTTAGGCGGAGGTCCCACATATGCCGTTATCATGTCATGAGTCATCAACGCAAAATAATCATTAATCGGGCCCGTTAAGTAGTTCCGGAGGTAGTTGTCCACCCTACATAGGAGAATCACTGTTATATATAAATCTTCGTTTACAAAAGTAGCGGTGACTTACGAAACGTGATCATAATCCTCTGTATTTTTTTCTGGGGTGATAATGTCGCGTGCATAAGTTTCGGAGTAAAATCGATGATGGACGTGGTACGAATCAATACAATTAAATCTAACCAAAACACTGATTAGCTGCAGAAGAAGCACCACTTTACGCATCTTTGCGTTAGACTCCTAAAATAGCTTCACAAATAATTCCCTATTCAAAGAAATCATTAACTTGCATCAACTTAATTTTTCACCTTTCGCTATTCCCACCTTACAGAAAAAATCAGTTATTTTTAATTTTTGTGACTTTGATGATAAACTTTGATTTCTTTGACACGGCAGACTAAACAGACTCGTCGACTGACTGTGGCCATAATAAGATGCCAAGCAAACACATTGAAAAGAGAAAAGGGTCACTGACCTCACCATGATTTTCCACAAATGCAACGACTTGTTTTGTATTCCTCATCAAAGGGGTTTACAGAATGAAAATGAAAATATGCATTTGATGTATGAATAATCAAAAGAAAAATGAATTGGTAACGCTCATAACTTTTGAATTCAATTTTTTTATTCTTTACAGATTTCTAAGTTTAGCACCGTTGACCAAAAAATGTCATGTAGTAATTTAGCCTGGTTCTAAGTTCATTTTTTGATCGCTTTGCTCTTTTTTTGTTGTTTCAATTTGGCGAGCTCCTTTTCTACGTTTTTCCACAATTTATCTTGCATGTCTTTCCGGTAGCCAAGTGGAAATAAAACTTCGAGGAGCACAAAGAGTGGGGCCATTCTGCAGATAAAATCAAAATTAAAAGTTTAATTTATGCATGATTTTTTACATGTATTTACTAGAATTCCAATTTTCCATAAACTTACACGAATGCTTGCATAACGTTATCCAGAAGTGCAGGAGCCCTACCTTCGAAAGCACCATGTCCAACAAACTGTGAATAACAGAAACATAAATAGTTGCATTCTTGAATGTCTGTGCACGAAGCATGAAGACCGCAAGAAAAACCGCAAAAACCTACCTGAGCAATCCAGCAAACAACTATGAATTACAACAGCGGTCTGCCAAGCACCTTCAGTGCCCAAATAGAATCTACGTGAAGTAATTAAGCAAATGAAGACTAACAGTGCTCCAAGAGACCCTGCCCTGTAAGAAAGAAAATTCAATTAATTTATGTGCATTTATAATTAGAATTTCTATCTTTCGTGATGGAATTACTTTTTGTCCATGATTACATAAACTCCTGCATAGAAGATTGAAGCAATGAAAGCCACATTTGCGGGGTGAAATGGCACGGAGATAGGCACTTCAATAGGTAGGTACTGGAGAAAGACTAACGCAGTCCAGAGGATTGGCCACACGCATAAAATATGAATGAGCTTATTCAACCCATTGTGATGATAGGATGCGTAAAACGTGAACTGGAAAAGACAAGAAAAATGTTGTACAAAAAAACCTGCAAAAGTAGATTAAATCTTTACGGTTCAGCTCCTCCAAATCTTGCTTACCTGCTCCTCTAAATCCGTTATGCCCATCTTGAAAGATTTGTTTTTCCTGGAGTAATGAACGAGCTTCGAGTAGTAATATGAAAGTTTTCCTTCTTCCTGGAATTTGAGATCGCTCAGGTGGAACCTTCCAGCAGTAAAGTGGACTTGCTTGCGACACCTGACTTGACTGACAAGACAAGTGGGTATCCGCACCATCATCATCACGACACACCATCGTATAGGAACCACAAAATTCAAGTTCAAGTATTCTCTTATATGGACAGCAATGTTTTTCGCTGGAGAAAAAATGCATACGATACAATACGTATACGCTGCGCTGTTTTTTCAGCAAGGCCAACAAACATGAACAACTCGACTCTTTAAACTTGGGTGAGTGAGCTGAGATCTTGAAGTGGATGACAAAATGCGAATACATTTTTTCCAGACTCCTTCAGAGCCCGAGTCTCAATCTAGTCCCTGTCACTCGTTAGTACACATTCACATTGAATTTTGCATGAGCAAAATATGAAGATTTGAGTGAATCATGACACGTTGATATTATACGCATGCGTAAAGTATACATGTGTGCTTAAACAAGCTTGTTTCATTATGCCAAAAATTCATGAGAGCGTATCAATTGCCCCTGAAAATTTCTCACGTTTGACGCATTGAACTAGTTAAACAAGACGTTACTGTCCTTTTAATGAGATGCAGCAGTTATGCAAAGATAGCTTGGAATAGTAATAAATACTTTTTGTATCCTATTGTGTGATATCACATGAATATGAAAGAGATGATTGACTGACCTTTAATTAAATTAAATTGAGTTGATTGAAGTGGTTTTGGTATCTGATTTGAGATTTGGAATGACAAATGCGAATATATGATGATAGTTTGCATACCAAAATTGATTGCTCAATTAAATATTATCTAAAGCGCTGACAATGCTGACATGATTTAATTGGACTACCAAAAAATGACCGGGACCCACCAATGGAATCGAAATTTGGAGGAGAGGATTTCGATGTACGAAATTTTTTAATTTGGATTATATTCTTTGGTTTCATTATCATCCATTCAATACAAACAAAAAATAATCTGCAAGTCAAAACCCTATCAATTCATGACGCAACAGTCGAATTATGAAACAATTAACCTATCCGCCGTTTTTAGTCACTAGTTTTCATCTCAAAGAAAAATCAACTACACTTACCTAACTTTTACGTAATACTTGAGAATACAATATTTTAAGTAATATTTAGAGACAAACTGCTTTCATTAATAGTTGAAAACTGGCCGATGTTGGATACAAAAATTCCACAAGATGATTATTGTAAACCAGCATCTCTCGCCATGCTGCTGAATATGGAGTCCTTGTTCTGGAGAAGATTGGAAGGTGAGTCAAATTCTCGAATTTCTCCTTTATCCAGCACCATAACCCTAGATGTACAATCAATGAAAATTAGTATATATCATCAATAATCAATTCGCATATCACAATAAAATACATTTGATTCATACTTGTCGGAATCAATTATGGTATTTAAACGATGGGCTATAACGATCACTGTAGAATCTTTGAATTCTGTTCGTATGGTTTGTTGAATGAGGTCATCAGTTTCGAGGTCAACAGCGGCAGTTGCTTCATCCAGGACCAAAATTTTGGTTTTTCGGAGAAGCGCTCGTGCTAAACAGACTAACTGTCGCTGACCCACGCTGAAATATTTGTTATTAAAAAAGTTAAATTAAGAAATATGATGTATAAATATTTTTAATTATGGAAAACAGAACTCTTTCCGGCCCCCTAAATTTAGAATTGGAGTTTGCTATCATGCCACATCCATTCGTTTTTTTTCATAATTGAATTTAGTATTCTTCTTTACCGTTCGCCCGACAATGCCGACTTTTTCACCGGGTTGAATTACGCATGTCACATTTTTCAAGACTAAATCAAGGCCGGGGCGATAACGGGTTTGGTAGTGGTCAAACCTTACTTCACCCTTTTCTGGCCATTCTTTTGGAGGTTTCTTTCCTTCGGCTTCCCACGAGGCTTCCTAAATATCAGTTATTGGGGTAAGTCTATACGCAATGCTAACAACAATACATAAAACTGAAAGTGTTTAAAACAAATTTAATACCTGCACAATTTCAGAATATTCCTTTAAACGCTCCACAGCTACAATGTTTGTTTCTACATCAGATGTCCACCTGACCAACATGTTTAGGGCAATTGTAATTTGCAACGCATATGACACAGAAAGGCCCTATTATATAGTAATTAAAGGTCACAATTTAAAACAGCAAGAAACTATAAAAATATATTTGTTAGATATTATAAACACCAAACACTACAAACTTACAACAATGCCAGAATCTAGTGTGTCCCTGGATAGCACAGCAAACAAGGCAGCAAAGAAAATGATGGAATTTCCGACAG
>JAHZMX010001383.1:0-28867 GCA_027743895.1 Seira musarum | reverse complement strand
TAGGAGCTCTCCCTCTAATTCATTTTAAAATGCTTTACCGATTTCCCTCAGGAGAAATGTGAGCTTTGGATCCTAACAGAGAACAATACAAAAGATAATTGCCTACTATAACTCATCCTCCGCGCACTATTTACTGATAAATTTGTATTTGAACTAGTTTATTTCAATTTGCATATAAAATGATTCTAAAAACTTTCTGGAATAAGTCATATCCTCTTTCTCTCCCACTCCTACACACGTTATTATTAAGCACAACTTGGAGTATGCAATTTCGTTTTTGTTACAGGATTCATGGTTAAAGATTTATCTATAGATGTAGGGATTTAAAAGGAAGAAGAATGACTTATTATTGTACACATGTTTCATAACTCCATTAAAACCAAAAGGTTGTGGTAATTAGTCTAAAGTTTAATTGTGTAGATAAATAAGTTGACTTACCCTATATCCAGATGATTTAAAATGGCATCCTCGTTTGGTTAGAGTTGACTTCATTCGGATGCAAAACGCTCTGTCCATCCCCTTAAACCCAGCATTGCTGCTTACTGACATTACTGACGAAACTGTGAGGAAAAATGATTCCAGCTTAAAGTTGTATCTTGTATCCGCAATTTTTTTTTATTTTGATTTGGTCGGTCATCGTTTTACTTTGGTTCTAGTTCAATTGAATGTTCAACTTTTGCCATTCAGCAATTTCCCTCCCTAATGAATCCTCATGAGTGTTTAATTTTGTAGATAAATAAGTTGACTTACCCTATATCCAGATGATTTAAAATGGCATCCTCGTTTGGTTAGAGTTGACTTCATTCGGATGCAAAACGCTCTGTCCATCCCCTTAAACCCGGCATTGCTGCTTACTGACATTACTGACGAAACTGTAAGAAAACAATGATTCCAGCTTAAAGTTGTATCCTGTATCCGCAATTTTTTTTTCATTTTGATTTGGTCGGTCATCGTTTTACTTTGGTTCTAGTTCAATTGAATGTTCAACTTTTGCCATTCAGCAATTTCCCTCCCTAATGAATCCTCATGAGGAGGGGGTGTACTAGATAAAATAGATAATTCCAGTTCACCGTCTTAAGTCTAACCCTCGAAGAAAAGTTCTCGATATTATGAAGCCCTAGAATAATATTAGAGGCTATTTTCATGAGTGCCGTAGCCATGCAATAATGCCACAGAGAGATCCACCATCCAACAATGCAAGATTTCCTTGGAGACTTTTTACGTGTAAAAGTCACGTCTCAGGGTCTCCTCCCTCTCCCTCCCTGGTTTCCTCGAAAAGATTCTCATCAATTCCGTTGCCCCTGACACGGATCACCAATTTCCTTTCATTTTTGCCCCCTAAAGAAACTCTCATGCTTTCCACCTTCAACATTACCTAAAAAAATCAACAACTACAGTAACAGGAAGGAATACGGAGGAGTAAAGTAACATGAATGCCTGGATAATGTTACGTTATTCTAAGATAGAGTGGAACGCAGAAACAAGAAGAAAGAATGATAAAGGTAGATGCGCTTCTTTCACTTCATCTCCGGCTTATTTCGCATTGTTCACACGTACTAAAACATGAGATATGAGGCTCGTCTCCAGATAATTCGAATCACGAAAAATGACACTTTCCCCGTTCCTTCTCGTTGATCTTATTTCCTTCCATTTAAGGAAGTGTATATTTATTACGGAAAAAGTTTCTTCTTCATCCCTACCATAAGCATAATATACTATCCAGAAAAAAAATCGCCCGACTCTTGCCTTGCATCCTATTTGCCGTCACGGAGTATGAAAAATGCAATCTTACCCCATCATTTACAGCTGCTCGAGAAAAACTTTCTGCGTAAATTCCTGGAACGACATACTATGCCAACGACGATTCAGTAAAAATTCGAGAACGATTGAAGTACTGCAATAATAAGATCGTCTTGATGAAATATGAAAAATGGTTAGGAAAATTGCGTTGTCGTTTATTCAATCAAACAAGTATCTCATTTTCCATAAAAAATTATAATTTATTCTTGAAAATAACCAAGAGATAATGATCCCTGAATTGACCGACAAAATCAAACCATTCATTATCCAAAAATAAATTTTCAAAGTGAGAATATGTTCATTAGAAATGAATAGAAATAGCACCCTTACCATCTGGATTATTGGTAGCAGAATTGGATGAGTTATCCTCTGAGCCAGCAGGTGAAGGAACNTTCCATAAAAAATTATAATTTATTCTTGAAAATAGCCCAGAGATAATGATCCCTGAATTGACCGACAAAATCAGACCATTCATTATCCAAAAATAAATTTTCAAAGTGAGAATATGTTCATTAGAATGAATAGAAATAGCACCCTTACCATCTGGATTATTGGTAGCAGAATTGGATGAGTTATCCTCTGAGCCAGCAGGTGAAGGAACATTAGCACCAGGACCGTGTGCCAAACCAAGCCCTAATTGTTCGGCTAGTTCTGCATGATCTTGTTGATGAATATAGTCGAATACACTACTTCCAGTCATTTCCACCTATTCGAACAAAACACAACACAACAGATATGAAATTAAAAATGAAATGTTTGATTAAGCAAAATGTTTGACAGTATCATTAATCATGAATTAGGATGTAAAAAAATGTAAATTTAGTGATGCGTATAAAACTCATCGTTGCATTTTTTCATATTGCAGGATAAATGCAATGCAAAAACTGAAGATTGCGATTGTAATGACGAGACTGATGACTAGTCGAGTAGATTGTTAATTAACTTGCTTTATACAAAGTTCTACTTTTATCTTGACTTTTATATCATATCAAAAGTAATATTGGTAGCTTTCTCCTTTAAAAAAAGTTTTGAAAGGAATCCATTCACATAATTTAGAAACATGACATGTTCCTCTAGAGTAGACAAGGAAAAATTAGCTTATGTAAGCACACATCCTTCATCATCATCATCATCATAAGACGTATAATATCATTCTGATTGGATTATTTGGGCTTACCTGCGATAAACCTAGATAGATTGAGACCGTCTCGGAAATATATAGGAAGCGACCATCTGCTGCCAATGCGAATGCGAATCCATCCAACGACTAGAAAAATAAAAAAAATGAGAGAATTTTTTTCAAAATCATTATCCTCAATACAATATCAGAATAATAATACATATGCAACAAAACTTTTTAAGCTGTTATTTTTTTTCAAGCTCCCTGTCTTTTTTATGTCTTGATTCTTAATGTTAATGTTATACATCATAATTATTATGGCTGAAGACGTGGCTGACACGAGTAAATGGGGAAATAATACGGTTCATCAAAAAAAAGTCAGAAAAGAAATATATAGCACCCTTGTTTGCTTGCTCACTACTCATCACCACTTTTATAATCACTACTATATTCCCAATAATGATATGTATTGTAATTGTAAAGAGGTTCGAAAAGTTAAATTGCATCCTTCACTCTTGAAAATTTCATTTTAATTGTAATTGTAATGATAATTATTATCTTTGATCGTGATCTCTCCATCCGTCCTTCCTTCGTGAATGATGAAGATAAGCTGATCACTATTCTGACGTTCAGCTTGATAGAAACAAAAACAAAAAAATCCTGTTCTTTTTTTTTACTCAAAACTGTATTTTCTAGCTATCACTATCTTCGCCTGAAGGAAGCAAGTTCTTGAATTCCTTCGCAAAATCTAATTTACATAGCTCAGGGCGCTGGAAAAGAGAAATTTTCTGGTATTTTGAGTAGAATGTGATATAGTAAACAAAATTACGTGGCTCTTTGAAAAATATGAAATTAATGGAAGTCATAAATCAAAGCGTAATCTTGGAGAAGCTGAAAATGAAAGAATAGTAAAGAGTGACGCATGTATGCATGGAAGCTACGATTTTTTTTCTCGTTTCCCAAAACCTTCTGGCGGAATTCACAAGAAAAATGTTATATTGACTGCGTAATACCAGGAGAGGAGAGCACCGAAAAAAAATATTTCGGAAGCCATTCGTCATGTGAGAAATGAGTTGATATCTGTCTCTCTCGGTAGAGAAGATGACTGATTATGTCAAAAGAAACGGAGGAAAGGAATGTAACATTAAATGCAAAAATAATTGTGTTACTTATACTGATTATTATGTAAGTGCGTTCAGGGAAATCTCAAGTCAACTTTGCTTACACAACTCTTAATTCATTTAATGATGGCTTTCAGCAGTTGACTTCAATTAGAACAATCATCGTCAAGAATGAAAAAAAAATGAATCGAGTGTATGAGAGAAGAGGTGTGTAATACGAGGATGATGATAAGACGGGGCAACAAGGGAAAGCAACAATTTACTGTTGTTCCCTTCATATCGCTTTTGACTTTTGATATGCGCTCGTAATGTTATCAGAGAGAACCTTGTACAACTTTGCGTTGTTTGTTACGTTTCAATAGAGACAAGTAGGTCTCTCCTCTCCCAGTGCACCCTCCACCTAAACATGTGTAAAACATGAGGAAAAAAATAATTTATTGCTGTGGTGTTAAAAAGATAGGCATCTTTAATTCTAACTTGCTCAGCAGAACTGCTGTCGTGCACAACGCTCAGCTCAACATAATCATTAGCATTAACATAAAAATACTTGAGTCGAATTAGTGGACGAAAAATATGCTGAATTTGAGGGAAAAAATTGTTCTCCGGAGAAGGCTTACCTGGAGGATGTGAGTTCCTTGATGTTGCTCGAAGAGATCCAAGGTAACATTGCCCGAAGAGCGAGGTCTGACGCTTCCTGTAGAACACAAAAATAAAACATGATTATTAGCAATCGACTATATATATTTTTAGAAAACTCATACAACAACATTCAGTTCAGATTCTCCGAATACTGAATTAATTTTACATTACTGTTCGACAATGGTGTTAGTTGAGTGGTTTTATCAATTTATGGCCCTACTCAAAATAAAAGCATCAACTTTTTCTTTTCGTGCCAACTAACTTCATCAAGTATGTATATGCGTAGGTATATTTAGCCGAATTCAAGTGTGAATTAATTGTTCGAATCTTAATGAACCAGAAAGGAAGAGGTATACGAGTATTAATGCATAACAAGTTTTGAGTGACTAGGGGATGAAGGGGTGTTTCCGAATTAGGAGAGCTCTATAATTATGCTAATCGACATTCGTACACCACTTACTTTACAACAATGCCAAAAATACCAACACGCAAAGCTCTATTAAACAAAAATAGACGGATGCACAATTTATGTTTTTACAAAAATATCACATGATTCTGGAAGTGTAGGGACATTTCGTAAGCTTTTTTGCACTAATCGTAAGTTGTCCAAAATTTCAAACACAAATTTTTCTTTCACGTCCATTAGGCTTCTATTTGAGTTCGTAATAGCCTGCAACAAATGCACCGACGACATAGATCTATTTCTTACGAGAAATTCAACTGTTGTTAAATTAGGACTTTAATTTGCCCAAAGCTTTAAATTCTCCAAATAAAACAAACTTTTACTTTTATTTCAAATTTTCTTTAACCCGTCACCAGTTCCTTTCTTCTAATACCTTAAAACGGTACCGTTCCAAAAATTTCCTTTGTGTACCTTTCTTTGAATTCTACGAATTGCCTTTCCACATTATGTCTTTCAAAAACCTGTCAAAACTTTTCCCCTCATCTCATCTACCCACGTCTATTTTACTTTCCCAAATAAAAATGATAAAAAAGAAAGTTTCTCAAAGAGAAAGTTGTAAATCAACTGAATAAGCAAAATATTTCGTTGATAAAACAAATTTTCACCTCAAAGAGGTTTAAATATATACTCACTCTATCATCTCTAAAAATAGTATTCCTTTTCGAGAGTTCATTTTTTTCATCAAAGCTGCTGCTTCTTGTCATCGAATTTGCCATTTCAGTGTTAATAAGCCACATCACATCAATTTTTTCCCCGACGCTGCCAAAAAAAAATTCCCCACATCAAAGCCACCGCCGTCACTTTTAAAGAATTCTCCTTCGACCGTCAACAAAGAAGCTTTCCACATAATACCTCCCAATCAAAGCTAACCAAACATGAGAAAAGAAGTGGAATTAAAAAATATATATCGCACTAAAAATGGAACGAAAAGGGAAACCGTACACGTATTATTTTGACAAAAAATATCAAATCCACCCCTCTTTTCTCAATTCAGAAGAATTATTGAACAAGTGTGAATTATTTCCACAGATTGCCCTGAATGGAGCACCACCGATTCACCACTACCAAGCCAAAGAGAATTCCAAAAAATGCAACAGAAAAGAGAACATAAAGGAAGCCGGAACGTGAAATAAATGTCATTCATCATACATACTTACATATCCTTCATCCCTCGGAATACAATAATAACCATGGTTCAAATTCAGAGATATCCCTTTTTTCTTGACACCCTTTCTCCTTCTGGCAATAAATGCATCATGTGAGCTTATTGGAACTCCCATATCTTTACCCTTTCTCCTTTCTTTCTTGGACTTGTTCTGATCAAATATGATTTCGCCATTACTTATGTATGTTATATGTACTGGGAGAGATGGTCTGATCGATCATATTAGTTTATTTATCCCCGGATCGGCGATATTTTTTATCCTTTCTAATAATAATGTCCCCCAAAATAACAACAATTCAACTGATGTCAAAACACAAGTGCATCTCATTCATAACATGTGAATCATTCCAGAGACAATATGTGAGTTCCTATGTCGTATTAAAAGAAAGTTTTTAACCACAATGCCACCAGCACCTTAGAAATCAACCCCTTTCGTAAAAAAAAACTTTGATTCCTTCTGCATCCAAAGATCCCAATTTCATGCTCTTTCTTTACCCCTTCGTCCTATTTATTTTTCTAATAAAACTGGTAATAATAATGACCCATAAGATGAAGAGAGATCCGTATTTTGGTGATAGGGAGAAAAAAAATGGAATTACCGAAAGGAATCAAAACTAATATTTAGAGAGAATAATGAGAGCACATCGGGTAAAACCACCGGGACTAAACGACCAGATATTATTAGATAAAGGCTGATGCCTTGATCCAGATACGAAACTTTTTTATGCTTGCATGCTCTCACCGTAGGGATCACCGTCGGCTTATATTGGAATGAGATTGACAAAACCGTGGCTGGGGTAAGTTGATCCTGACAGAGGAAGCTTATGTGGCTTTATCCTCGCCTTCAGCTAATAGGCATTATTTAAAGGTTCAGTAAATGAGAATATCACCAAAGCATCCTTTTTCTTTTCCTTACTCATGATTCTCAATTAAAAGCTAACGAAATATATGCATGTGCATAATATGTACAAGTTATTGAACTTGAATTTTCAATAATGCACTCGAGGCAAATGAGATATAGCTACTTAAGACTGGTGATTTACTTCACCCCTCGCAACCCTTTTCTCCATGAGATGTTTCAAGTGGGATGATTATAATAATTTATCTCTTACCTTTCTTATTACTAGAGGGATTATTATCACGGTAAGTGCACAAGCAGACAGAGTACTAAAGTATGGTACAAGTAAAAAGCTATAATCATATTTAGGATGATGGTGATGATATCAATGATAATGATTACGTAACACTTTAAGGATCACCATTAGCCATAACCGTATCAGTGTTCATCAAAGAAGTCATTATAACTTTCAATAAAACCATGGCTGGACGAAATGGGAAATGAAACGAAGTGGAAGGCATAAAAACGTTAGCGCTATAACGTGACCATCTCAAAGTAATAATAATATCAGATGGTCATTCCCTTTCATGTCTTGGATTTCATCGAGAAAATAATATAACAGTATTCAATTTACAACGATAAAATTCCAGAATGCACATTTCTTCTTTGGAGAATTTCTCCTCTTTGTCTGCTCACTTTGAAAACTCCCTTTTCCCAATCGAACAATTGTCTACGGTTATTAGTGTCCCGTAAATCAGAGTATAAAAGATACATTGTCCCCATAATCAATAGTAATAATGGCCGGGGCAATAGCTCTTTGCTCCAACTTACGAGATGAAAATAAAATTGAACTCTGCTCCTTGCAAAAAAACTAACACATTCTTTCGTCCACATTTATTTTCCCTGTCCATCCAAGTGTGTTTAAGCGTTAACAGTTAAGTGAAAGGCAACAAGTCCCATGGGACAAGTTCTTTTTTCTTTCTTCCTCCTCACATTTATGTAACGCAGTTGTAGTAGCAGTAGAGGTGGTGGTAGTGGTGGAAGAGAGACAAACGAAATGTAGGATTTTCCCACACGCACTCATAAAACAGTCAAAACTAAAAGTAAAAATTGTATTTAAAGCTCAGGGAATCTAAAAAACGAGAAAATGGACAAGTGAGGAAGAAAGGGCGATCTCCGAAACAAAACAATGTCTCGCTTTTTTACACTACAAAAGCTTTACGCCAATCTCAGAGGGACCATAAAATGTGAAAAAAGTGAATTGGATGAAAAAATGTAATGATTAGAAGTGATCCGACCAGAGACTTTACTGGCCAAACCAACCAGCTGTAGATTTAGATGTGCAAATGAAATTTTCTGGGAAAATGTATAGTTAGCAATAAATATGGCATTATTTTGGGTTGGTCGGGGAAAAATATCAGTTTCTACTTTGTTGCTGCCTCTGATCTCCTTTGATCTAATACAATTTTTATTTGCTAACTTAAATTCATAAGGAAGAGAATAAAAATTGTCAAATACTTCCCATCAATTTGGTCTTTGATAACGATCCTGAATTGCTTTTTACGCATTAAACTGTTTTCATTATTGAAGGTGTTACTGATCTGATCACAAACTCGCAAGCGATAACTTTCACGGAGACATTCCTTTTTTTACTAGAAAAGATCACGCGTAATCATTGCCAATTCTGCTGAATCACGTTGTAAATATTTTCAAAGTTTGGATGGATTACTCTTTTAAGAGTGTAAAAAAGATCAAAAGAAAATTACATTTTTTGACCATGTCTGTTTTAATCTACACTTCGGGTGGGAGGACTTCCATTACTTTCAGAGAAAATTTCATTTTGCCAACTCACGCTATAAGTTATTCATTTTGAGAAAGAGATGTCCACTCTAATTCAAACTGTAAGTAAACTAAAGTGATACAAGTGTCGAGCCTCATTTTGTCCCTAATGCAATGGAATTCATTATTTCTAAAGCTATCTCTTGTACCATTAGCATTAGAGACAAAGATTATCTCGCTGCTCACTAGAGAAACCACCAAACCAGTTTACTCACTTGTTCAGTACAAGTCTCAATTTTGTTCCGTTTTTTGGGTTGGGATGGAAGTGAGAACAACGAATTGGAGAAAACACATGGGATATTTTGTTGAAAATAAATAGAAGCACTTCAAATGGACTTTTTTTTGGACCACACTTCAGTTAAAATTCTTTTCAAAGGGAAAAGCTGGACGATATGAACAAAGGTATATATAATGCATAAAATCTTCCTTAGGGATCGACAGAAATTGTAGTTTTGGTTCAACATTAACTTTATCCAATCCGCATCAAAACCTTTTTCCATTCGATATCTCGAGTCCAGTTTTTTTAAGTTGTTGAAACCATTGATGGAAATCGAGCTCCGAATGGAATCCCAATGGATTTCGAATCATTTCCACTTCACACTTTTTATTCTCCGTCGGATGCAACGCAACAAAGTAAGCAAGCACGGGGCCATCATCACCCAATACCGCAGCATCATCATGAGCATATCACCATCATTAAATGATGTTCCAAGGGAAAACTCAATGACCATTTTTAAGTAAAAATATATACTTGCGAATAATGGAAAAGTGGGAAATGGTTTAAGAAAGTTTTTTATACCGAGTCATTCTTCCATCGAATTTTCTAGCTAGTACTGCATTGCATTAATAAAAAATGAAGTTCTTTATTGCGCTGCATCACACTTACAGCGAGATCATGTAATGGTATGCATCATCAAACCTTTGCTAAATTTTATTTACAAAACTCAAGCTTTCATTGGAACCTTTTTAGCACAATTGTAAACAAAAACGTGACGGGTAAAATGAAAGAGTTAGACTTTGGGCCATACAATTGCTCACATTTCATCTGATTGGGTTCCCCCATTTCTAATTTTATTTTTCACAAACTCATTTCCATAATAAATGCATTAATAACTTTGTTATGTCCACCTCTTTCGAAAGAAAATGATACGATACTTTTGGAGGCTGTAATTAAAAGACGATGATGCATCAGGGAGGTCACTCACGTATCTTGCATCATCACAACCGAAACCATTACCATCACTGCAACTGATCGAATTCGGTGATATCAAAAACTGGAATTATTTACACTGGAACAAACTTGCATGAGAAAGTTGATTTTTTTCATTTTCGGAAATTGAATGGAGAATGGAACATTGAAAATTGCGACTGTCAGCGATTCCGCATCCCATTTCTGTAGTAATTAGAATTAGAATTTGCGCAAAATTGAAGTAAGTACCTCTTTGCATACCACATGCGTGGCACATACCTCAAGGCAAGAGGAAGAAAAGAATGCACTTCACTAACTCAAATATTTCTTTTCTCTCCTCTCCTGTTGCATAAAAAACAGATGCATTCATGCACTGCATAATAAATAAGTAATGTTTATCTCGTGCTTGACAAGTTGAGCCGCCTTCTTAACAATAAAATGGAGAGAGATGACCTGGTGCGGTCTTTGAATACCCGATTAATCATCTCTTCTTCGATACATCTTCACGAAAGTACAGGAAAAACTCTAAGCTCGTGGGTGACTCAAAGGCATTCAAGAAGAAGACAAACAAAATTCCATGCAACTGCAACTGAACGGATGCATTTCAGATTGCACACAATTACAATTAAGATAGCGAGCAATAACTTGATTGTTTCTTCGTGCCTTAACAAGAAAGCACTTTTCCTTTCTTGGATTAAATATATTCTCCATATCGCACCAGTATCATCATCGTCATCATCATAATCAAATTAAATTGTGTCTTGTCTTGGCTAGACTCAGACCCCTCAGACCAAGACCAAGTCAAGTCAGGCCACGCAAGATATTTATATGATGATACAGAGAAATGGAGAAGAAGATGCTGTTGACTTGATTCTCTGTTCTGTGGGGTTCAGGTCAGTCACTCATATTTATTCCCCAAAGCTAGCCATCCTCTCCCCTGCACGTAACTTTCACAGAGTTTGTTGTTGCACAGCGTGTGCGAGTGTGTTCTCTTCTAGAGTTACCAGTTACCTTCAAGAAATGAAGAAGAAAAACGATCAAGACGGAAAAGTTGGAGAAGAGGAGCAGTCATCAGAAACACAGCGAATCGTAGGTCCACACGTTATGAATACTAAATAGACGCGAGACACGACTATATAATGAATTAAATGAATTGTAAAACAAATGCCGATATCGTTTGCTTCTTCTACTTCTCATGTTTTACAAACATACACATCACCACGAGCACGTCTTCAAGGAGAAATGCTGCGGGTTGGGAATTCGCAGAAGTGTAAGAAAACAATGCAATTCATGAATGAAATGAGTGTCAAGAAAATTGGTTGATGCGACCAATTAAAAATGCAACTACAATGAGACCAAAATGACAAAATATTCAAACCGGCAGGTTTCAGTGTTTCAGCTTACTTCGGTTGTAAGGATATAAATAATTTGTTGGGATTTTTTAAAAAGCCATGATTGTGCAAATGATAAGAAAAAAGCAAATTCCTGATGGAAACCCTAGGAAGAAGAGAGGAAAACCGAGAGTAAATAAATAGAGATCTGTACGGAGATAATAAAGCAATGTCTTTTCCATATCTGACATTGCTCGCTTGCATTTGAGGAAAGGAAAAAGGGAAATACAAAGTGTATTAATTTATCGCTCCCTAACGTCCTTTGGAAGCAACAACTCATCAGGACAAGGCAGGATTGAACTAAACAACAGTAGATACTCATCCTTACATACTTACAATCATCAATCATCATCATTTTCATTTTGTTCGCTTTTTCCATTGGAATTCTCTGAGCTCCAGAAGAGAAAATTAAATAATTTTTCTAGATACGAGTGTACTTCCTACCTTGAGAGTTGATTGTGAATGATAAGGTGGTCACAATTAAAAATAGCTTCAACACTCTGATAATAAGTTTTTACTGTTTTTTTGCTAACTTTTTCATCTTCTCCTTTCCTCTTGAGGAAAGCGGGGAGCGGATGCTGAAAAGCATTCTTTCAAGGCTAATTTCTCCCCCGCTGAGTCTGACAAATGTCTCAAAGAGTTTGTATTTTGGGAAGAGAAATTGGGCACACGCCTTATCTTTATCATTTCATCTGAATATTTTTATTGTACACTGGAGACTCTTGCCGCGATTGTTTTGCTTTGGCTCTGGCTCTAGCTCTCGCCTTCTTCTCGTTGTCTTTTTGTTCCGTTTTGTCATCATCATTTATACTCTGTTGTATCTTGCACATAATGAGTTGTATTTTCAAACACACATACTTTTACTCGTGCTTGCATTCTCTTCATAGATTTTGATAGGACGAATAGATACTAAAACAAAAAAGATTGGGAGTTCGGTAACCTGATTAAATTTAGAGCATGAGAAAGCATGCCGTCATCTCTAATCTTCATATACGATCGCCACTACACCACCATCGAACGTAAATATTAAAACGTAAGAAGAAAAGATTGCATTGTTTACATAGATTTACATTGTGTCGCGTGCATTTGATGTTTCTACGCTGTGTGTGCAGGGATTTCTCACCGCTCGTTATCTCCTCAGCTTCACTAAATGAATTCATTAGTCAGCAAAAATTTTTGATTGAAGATTGATTATTTTGATATAAAAATATGAAATTATTTTAGTTTAAGCTCCCGTTTCTGCCGATATCATTATTTTAGTCTAAAGTATGTTATGACAAGAACTTGTTCATTTTTTTCTTTGCGAAATTTTAAATTAATACTTAACAAGTAGCGCAGCATGAGATTTTTAATTATTCTTGCGTTGAAATATATTTTTTGAAAAACTTTGTTACCTACCTAGGAATGAGTGAAAGCAGGATTGACAGGTGACTGTCGTGGATGAAAGGAGCCCGCCGCAACAGCATAATCCATTGCTGTTACGGCTCCATAAGGTAGCATGGCACCCAGGCCGGGCACCCCACCCCACGGACCCGCCAGTTTCACTTTTTTATATTACAATAGGTTGACACATATTATTATACAACTTTGTCGCTTGACTTGAATCCTATTTAAATAATTGCTTTCAGAGAGAAATCCAAAGACAGAGAGCAGAATTCATACGAAACTCTTCTAATTTTCCGTCTCAATCAAACTTTCTTTCAGTTCCAGGAATTATTTTATTTTATCGTTGCCCTACTACTGTGGTAAATGTTCCCTGAACAAATTAGCCCGTAAAAACGGTAGTAACGATTCACCAAAAATAATTGGTCAAAAGGTTTATCGCATCGCTGCTCAAGTTAATAACAGCCGCAGTAATTCGTGACGGGACGTTATTCGTTGGTATGCAAGCCTTTCAAAAAAAGGAACACAATCTTTTTTCCTCTTCTTTTTCTTTTTTGTGTTACCTATAAAAAAGCAATAATGAAAGCTGTTCCCTGTTGCTGCTCCCATTTTCCCTCTATCTCGGTATCGGCATGCTACGCTATGAAATGCTATGCTCCGCTAACTTTTAACTGATTCCCTGAGACTGGTCATCAAGAAGAAGTGTGTTGCATACGAGATTGCTACTTTTTTCTTCGTAAATCGACATCATCGTCCTTGTTTTCCTGATAATAGATTCAAATGGCTTTGTATTTTTCCAAGAAGAAAGTTCTTTTCAAGCTTTTTTTTCCTTTTATGCGGAGAGACCTCGTTGAATTACATGAATAAAAATTATTATGGAGGCTAAATTGGAAAATTGCCATTTGCACAAAAAAGACATCCCCACGAAGGAAAACTGCTCAGTAATTACCGAAGTGGTGGTGGCATGTGAACTTTGAAATAGCTTTTTAAAACAATTAGGACTACATGATAGTCATTTTTATGGTCAATTAAAAGTGATTACATAAACTTTATTATTCCTTAGGATCATTTTAAGGGGAAAAAGTCAAACAGGTAAGATTTATTTTCAGATTTATAATTGGATTTAATGGAAATTCATGTTTTATATATGCACCTCTGATATTCATCTTGTCTTGGATTTCCCTCTTGCAATATTTATACACGTAAATGTTGTTTTCTCAACTTGTTTGTATATTCTTATTACCTGCGTATTCCACAGTAAATCCTTTATAAAAACCTTTAATGAGTGAATTTGGGTGGATTTACTGCAGCTGCTTCTCGCTTACTGCAGCAGCAGCTTAATTCACTTTGAGTTATTATTTATTCAATTCGGGTAAACACTTTTTATTTACTTTGGTAATCTTCAGCTTTTTTTTATGAAATCTCACGTCACGATTAACCAAAACAGTTTTGAATGACTGATCAAACGTCAAACTTTCCAATTAACTTGGGAACTTTGAACTTTATGATTACGACTCCAAAAAAATATTGCTAATTTATTCAGATCAGCAGCGAAAAAAATGTGACGAGTTCTGATGAGAATAACTAATTACCGCACGCACCACGATTATGACAGAAGCGCAAAACACTTCTTTTTTTTTTAAACAAAGCACGACGAAGACTCCACTTTCTCCAGAAGTTTTTCTCAGATTGCTCACGAACACATGGAATGATAAAAACTATATTTTTTTTCTTCTTCACCAAGCCCCCAGAAAGAAACTTTTGCTTATGTAAATACACAATTTTTTTCCTTAATAGCTCATATCGTTGATTTTTATTTCCAAGATTGCCTTTTTTATTCTCGAGTAAAAGTTGTCAGTGTTATTGCCACCACTTTTTATTCCTTCTTTTGATGTTGATGATAGTAATAGCGGAGAAAGGATAAAAAAGGAATAATACCATGCCGTAGGTTCTTCTCATCGTGGAGTAAAAAATGGGCGAAAGAGGAAAGTACGTGAGCCGAGAAGTGAAAAGACCTTTTGGCTGATCATGATGGGCCAGAGGAAAAAGGATGTGAGTGCTCTAGAAAATCTCGTGCTCCTTTTACCAGACCCAACAAAAAGAAGTCAGCGACAGAAAGCAGAGAGTTGATGATATGATGATGATGGTGTGGTGGTGGTGGTGGTAGTTGAGACTTGAGACGACGAGAACGGTGGTGGTGGTGGTGAATTGAATGTGCTTTGTAGTATGTGTACCTCGCATAGAGCTAAGCTGAGACAGCAAAAGGGTAAGTTTTTTTCCCTTGCAACTTACTACTACTACTACAACGATGATGCCATAGTTAAAGTTACACTTGTTCACGTTATAGCATTTATGAGTGTGCATGCCATGCACGAGATTGTAGATTGGGCTGCTCTTGATGGGAAGCCTTTTGTATTTGGCAAGCTTAGAGGAAAATCGAGATGATAGTTTTTTGCTGTTGGCTTTACTTGCCTCACTCGAATACTTACATAGTAAAAAAGCAGATGAGAAGAGAGAGAGAGAGAGAGAGTAGAAAACGTGCATGCATGCCTTTGCTTACTCTTGCTTGCTCTCTGTATCGTGTATATACATCACGAAAAAATGCTTTCTTTCCCTTTTACTCCTTACTGTGTGCTGCTAATACCCGTATAAAAGCAATAACTGACAACCCGCTCTGCCTCCGATTGGTCCATTTACCACCGGAAGCACGACCGTCACGGCTGGTGAAAATCCTTTGGCGCATGTTGAGACCGGGTAAAGAGGCAGGGGCTTCGTAGATTTTTTTCGTCAAAGAAAAAAACTTTTCTTTTTTTTTGTAATTTTAGTTGCTTTTACTGGCCTATTGCCATTATAGAAATGGAAATGGCGATAAAACCAATATGAAAGAAGAGATGAGATGATGGAATAAAAATTTGGATTTCTTTAAGGAATGCATGAAATATAAAAGTTTATGAAAGGAGTTATAAGGCTTTACTTTTTCACAAAATTTTATGCCAAATTTTTATTGATATTATTGCTCACGTTCCCTTTGATCATTATCAAAAGCAGTGATGACGAATAAGAAGAATCAACGGTTTATGGGGGATCGTGAGCAAATAGCTTAAACGACTGGAGCTTTTTTGTAACTTTAACTTTTCAAACTCCAAATTCATTTGAGAACCAAAGGATTTACAGTTTTGTTGGAATTTTTGATTTTGCAAAAATCGTGGATCAAGGTAAAAAAATCAAACAATGAAAAACTCATCCCTTCCTCTGAAACGAAACTTTCCTGTGTCATCGTCATCATCATGAATCTGATGATGTTGGTTAGCTCAACTCATTCGTGACAATAATGACCGTGACGATTTGGTTCATTGGACTTTTATATATTAAACCAGCAATAAAAACCACAGTATGATGACGAATAAGAAGAATCAACGGTTTATGGGGGATCGTGAGCAAATAGCTTAAACGACTGGAGCTTTTTTGTAACTTTAACTTTTCAAACTCCAAATTCATTTGTGGACCAAAGGATTTACAGTTTTGTAGGAATTTTTGATTTTGCAAAAATCGTGGATCAAGGTAAAAAAAATCAAACAATGGAAAACTCATCCTTTCCTCTGAAATGAAACTTTCCTGTGTCATCGTCATCATCATGAATCTGATGATAGTGATGATGTTGGTTAGCTCAACTCATTCGTGACAATAATGACCGTGACGATTTGGTTCATTGGACTTTTATATATTAAACCAGCAATAAAAACCACAGTAGAAACAATGATGAAGCTCATTGTAACAGCATTTGGTCTAGAAGCATCATCATCATCATCTTCCTAAAAAAGTGACATTTTTTATGAACAGGTAGTAAATCAACGAAAAAATACTGATGAACCCCAGCCGTGGTAGTCACTAGTCTGAACAGACACCACGTCACGGTGTTGACAACCGTGGTTAAACCAAAATACAATTTGAACACATTCAGAAAAAATTTTCTGACGATGACAATCTATTATCTTTTGTTTTTATCTTGAAATAAATAACATTTTTGCATTTTCCCACCAGCCAGCCAGTCCTCATGCTAATTCGGTGACACACGTTTTAACAAGAGCAACGTGACAAGGAGACGGAAAAATGGACGAAAAAAAAATCTTGAAAAAAAATAGTCAGAATGAATCGTAATGATGATGATCATCATGAATGAACATCACAATCACAGAAGAAGTAGTGGTGAATAGGAACGTGTTGGTGGTTTGCATGACTCGGTTTATTTGGTCACATTCCCGCAAAAAAAAAAACGCATGCACTTTTTGGGTAAACAAACCATACAAACTTTTCTTTAGCATTCATCACAACAAAAAATAGATAATCCATTTCTCCAAGTTTAAACCTACCATAAGCATGTAAATGAGAGAGGCAGGACGAAAAAAAAAAACAAATGAAAATTGAAGTTGTATTCTGAATAAATAAAAAACGGAAGGGAAGAGCAAATGTACAGCAATGACTAGGATGTTAATCATCCGGCGACCCAAATGCCACCGTCATTTGTATGACCGAACGCATTATTCCAAGGATCATCGACTGAATAGTGATGATGATAATGAGGATGATGATCATGATACTATACCACCAGCAGCAGTGGCGTAACGATGAATGTGAGTAAAAAAAATCCCCGCTACACTTTTCGAAAGAAATCGGCGATATAAAAATGTACTTTTGCTGAATATTTTTTTTTTCACGAAAGTAAATTGTCATTCAGTCGTAGTTTGCTACAAACGTTGCATATGTGATGATGTGATTATGATTGCGACTTTTCCAGACTCCATTGTAGGACGAAGAGAGGAAAAATGCATCCACGGACCGACTCGACTCCAACATCTATGACTACTTTGTATGGAATCGGGATCATCATTGTCCTCGTCTCACGAATTTCTAGTCTGGATTCATGAAGAAAGTTAGAGAACACAAAAAATTTTCCCACCGTGGAATACTTGACATTGGAGGTCGTGGTCTTCTCTCCTCCTCCTCATTTTTGTACTCACACACAAATACAAAAACCACCACCTCGGAATGTTTTTTTTTGCAAAAGAAACATGCACAACTTGAAAAGAATAATGTTTCTTACGTAAGCAAAACAAAAAAAAAACTGTCGGCGACAAACACGACGACAACTTGGGAATCTCGTCCAACCAGCCAGCATCACAATTTTTTTCGCTCTTCCTCATCAACATTCCAAAACACATTCGAGTAACAAAAAAGGAGAAACCGATTTTAACAATTCCTGAAACATATGTACTTATTTTCAAGAAGTTTGAAAAAATAAATGCTGATGGTGTTTCCACTTACAACTCATCGTATTGTATTTATTGTCATTGTCGTTGTTGTAGTATTCATATGACTCGTATCACAATTCGCCTGTTCGTGATCTCCTTGATGACTCTAAGCAAATATCAAATATATTTCGATTCCGTTGTTGCGGCTTGGCTGTGGCATGGCACTTCGTGCGGTGCCTGCTTACTTTACTGATCATGTTGTTTGTGCTCATGATGACGATGATGATGGTGATGTGCTTTCACCATTTTGATTGCATTTTTTGCAGTCAGTATATCTATTGCAAATGTCCATATGATTGTAATGTACTACTACGCTCACCCCATCTCACAATCCTCACCTTTTCAGTATTCGGCTAAGGGCTCCAGACAAAACGTGAGAGTGGCAAAGTCACACTTTTCACATCGTAAAAATAGGGGAAAGTGGGGAAGGAAAAATTGGACGAAACCTAAAAAAATATGATTCAAATGTGCAACTGAAAGTTTTTAGTGCAGTCACATATTATTTTATGGCATGTGTCCTTTCCACAATTCTTTATACGCATCTTCACAGATTTAGAAAGATGCGTTGGAAATCACCTGGGAAGAATGGGGAAACACGCGACATGTTTGAAACGAAAAAAATAATTGATTTGGATGAATTGCCTTTTCTAATTTCATTACCGAAGAAGGAGTAAGTATTTATGTTAGTACAAATCGGCCTTCTCATCCTAATTTGGCAAAAATCTTTGCGACTGCAAAATGTGTGAAGATAAAAGGGTTGCTTGGTGCATCGTACATAAGAGGTCCTAACCTTATCGGTCACATCACATCACATCACCTGCTTAAAATTCCAGCGTTGCCCCAACCTCCGTTCGTGTTGTCATGCCCTCCTCCTCGTACCATAACAGAGCAATAATGTTAATGCCTTTAGGCTACTTTCTCCAAATATACGTTGGTTCCATGAGGTGTTAGCGTGATGAGTCGGGGAAAGATCGTGCTCAGGTTAAAATTGATCATAAAAATTTTGCGGGGAAATGGGGGAAATGAGAAGTGAAGTAGTAGTGGTAGGTGGAGATAAAGAAGCTTCCACCAACCCTAAGATGAGTGTTGATGTTATGATTATAATAATAACGATGGCCTTAGCTCTCGTTCTGAATCCATAATGAATATTTTATTCATATCATATCCATCCAAAATAATTTAATTACTTGGTCGAAATTTCACTCGACAGAGACAAAAAGTATAAAGTCCTAACGATCAAGCAAGGTCAACTTTTTTGCTCCATTCGTTGGCAGAATTTTTATTATATTTTTTAAACGAAAAATGAATCACAAAAGTTTTGCTGACTTATCTGAATGACTTGGAAAATTAAAAACGTGACGTGCCTTGTTTTGTCTATCTCACTTGGGGAAAATCTACAAGTGAGTTTAGTTTGTTCTTCTGGATTTGACTTGAGTTGTCCAGCCAAAAAGGTCCATCAAAATAGAACAAAATACAATTTACTACGGAGGATTGCATGAACGAGCTTAAGAATTTCGGGTGGATGGAATGATATTCTTTCAGTCAGTCAGAAATTGATGGACGGACACAAGAAACTTTAAGGAAGATCAAAAGCTGGTGAAAAATGATGAAGGGGAGAAATTCTTTCCCTTTCCAAAAAAAATATTCAGAAGTTAAAAAGCCCACACATGAAAGCATAAAAAAGTCAATGAAGTGAAGTGAACGTCAATGCGACGGTATGTACGTACGTACCCTTCTTCCATCATCCATCCAGTAAAAAATCAACCTTCCAAATTTTTTCGAACAAATCAACTTTAGCATTTTATTCTAGAGACAAGAGTAAGTAGTATTGATACTAAAAGCAATATAAACCAGTGTTTTCCTACGGAGTAAATGGTTTTTATATCGGAATAAACTATAAAAAGACGATGCGACAAAAGATGGTGATAGCGATAATACGTAGTGTGCCACATTACGATACCGCAGGATTCCTTCAGCTTTCTTTAACTTTTCACGAGGAAGGAAGCTACAGAGGAAAAAAAATATTCTCTCTCTCCTTTTCAAGCTCATGCTAGACTTACTACCCCTATGAAATGCAGAAATAGGGAAATTCTAGAGTAGCCTTGTAGGCTGTGTAGATTTTTTTGCCGGGAGAGAAACGAGAGCGTCCCACAAAGATCCCTACGAAAATCCAAAGGGATGCTGAACAGAATACTAAAAAGCGGATGCTGCAGCAAAAGGCAATGATGATGCTCCAAGTGGAAGGAGAGAAAACGAGACTTTTTTTGTGCTCTCCTCTCTTCTCATGGAAAAAGTAAGGCTGTCGACAAACTTTTTTTTTTCTTTGCGCCTCTTAAACCACGTGTACTTAAAAGTAAAAGTAGAGGAAAAACATGGCATTGCTCTCAAGCCATGTCCGTCCGATTTTCCCTTTTACAAGGCAACAGCAGCAGCAGCAAAAAAAGGCGATTGAACGAGCAACCAATTTTTTTCTACAAGTTTTTCATCAATTTTCTCTTATTTCCCTTTGAACAAATTCGCTGTCAGTGAGACAGGCTCTGAAGTTTTTCGAAGTAGTAAAGTTTTTGAAGCATTTAAAATTTACTCCATCAATTTTGCTTGTGGAATGTAGTATCATTATTTGAGTTATGCATTCTCGGAAAAGTCGTCTCAAGTGTGTACAGCGTAAAAGAAGATGTTGGTTAATTCAACGGACTCAATTAAAGTGTGAGATTACTTACTTCACACATACTTTTATCCCAGAAAACAATCTCAAATGAAAAAAGAAAGTATTTTTCTGGGCTTAAGCTCAAGAGACATTTTCAGCTTGTTTATTTACTCTCTCACTCCTTCATTCATTCACTCTTTTTTCTAGTATATTGGCTTTGGTTAAAGTTTTTGAAGCATTTAAAATTTAATCCATCAATTTTGCTAGTGGAATGTAGTATCATTATTTGAGTTATGCATTCTCGGAAAAGTCGTCTCAAGTGTGCACAGCGTAAAAGAAGATGTTGGTTAATTCAGCGGACTCAATTAAAGTGCGAGATTACTTACTTTGCACATACTTTTATCCCAGAAAACAATCTCAAATGAAAAAAAGAAAGTATTTTTCTGGGCTTAAGCTCAAGAGACATTTTCAGCTTGTTTATTTACTCTCTCACTCCTTCATTCATTCACTCTTTTTTCTAGTATATTGGCTTTGGTTTTGGTTTGGATAGAACAACAAAAAACTTTTTCCTGATATTGTCTACTACTGTCCTCGTTTCTTCAACGCCAAAGTGGAGCCAGGATCATGCATTTCCACACAGTCCTCCAAAGTTCCCCGAAAAAATTTCTATCTTACTCTTCTTCTTCTTCTAACTTTCCACATGCTTTATTCCTTTGGTCAAAATTACAAGGGAATCACGGGATTTACGATGCTTATTACATGCTGGCATATCAATGAATTCCGACGATCTAGTGTGAACGTGAGATGACTTTGTGAGCATTATTCCCTCAAGTTTCCTCTCACTCTTTTCTCTTTTTAATATTAGCATCTCTTTCCCTCTGCTCTCTCTGTCTCTCTTCCTAAGAAATATACACGGCTACATGATCAACACCATCGCAGAGCAGACATTCCGATATTGACTCACCCGCTTGAAAACTGGGAAAAGTCTTTTGCTTTTATGCACACAAACACTAATATTGTGTTGCCCTCGACAGAAGGAAGCCCACGTAAGGAAAATTCTGGAAGATGAACATGATCCCAAGACACCCCGATCCAGTGATAAGGTAAAAGGTACAAGGATGAAGTCACTAGGATTCTTTGCTATTTGTCCCTCTCCATTCGCCGAATTACTTGAGCTTATTTTACATACCGACATGGACGGCTAGGATCATGAAGTTAAGGAATATTGATGCCTCCACCGGTGCTCCTCACCCACTCACTCTTGCTCAGCTTTCTCTTCCTCTAGATTTTTTTTAGAGTCACACCTTCTACGGTACTCACGTCGTGCTTGATGATGCAGAAATATTAAAAGTTCAAAGGAGGAAAAATTTAATCTCATCTCTGAGGAAAATAAATGTCGTAGCGGAGCAACTTGAGAGCATGATTCTTCTTATCTCCTCTCCTAAAATGTTCCATTCCAATTCCAAGATAATGAAAATTAAGGTGAAGATATTCCATCAAGCAATAAAGGACAAAGAGGAAAAGGCGTAGGTGGATGGATAGTGGTGGAAGTAAGTATATGATGATGTGATAGGCATTTTTACAGGGTGGAAAATTTTGTACAAATAATCTTTCCCTTTGTACCTTTTGCTTGCTCAGGAGGAGATAAAGGAGGTGTAGAAAAGGTAATTTAATCATATTTGAGTCCTGTGAGTCCTTCAGAGAGGAATGAGTATGGCTTGGAATTTCTAATAAAAGTTTGCCATACCACTTTTTGATGGCTCAGAATATTTTAAAATCCAATTTTCACCCTGAAGTCCTTCCTTTATCGCCTCCATTTGCATCCATATGTACTTATTTATTGAATGATGGGAAATTCCTTTGTGGTTATTGGAATTGCTAAAGAAAAGAGGAAGCGAAAGACTCTACCGGACTATGAAATGAATTGGAGTGAAATTCCATCATGTACCACACACATGACTGAGTGAGTATACTACTACACTTTTTTTTCAAAGCTCTCTCTCTACCAAATTCAATTGAATTTTTTTAAAGGAAAGAACGTGGATAATTTTTTAAACTGGCTTATGGAACATATTTTGAAATAGGGGAAGCTAGACGGGAAGAGTGAAGAATTTCTCGGAAGCAGTAACACCAACCGAATAGCCAGTACAGATGCAATTAAAATGATATTTGGAAGAAATAATACCACCGCTTCTACACTGGATTACCCGCAAGATCTTTAGAGCAAGAGATTCGGCAAGTCACGACCAGTTTTTGCAGTTAATCATAAGAAACGAATTAGTCATTAAATTGTTGCAGATGTTGTGTTCTTCTGAGTTGTATTATTAGTTGTAGTAAAGCTGGACCATGGGAAGGAAAAACAAAGTTTCATTTTCTCAAACAAGAAAGAGCAAAAACTTTATTATTATCCACTTCGTTGGGTTTTTTGACTGGAGGCAAAGTACGCTTGTACGTAAAAGAGGGAGTTGAGTTGAAGGGGAAAGGTCATATAATTCATTTAATTTCTGCAATCAGCCAAAACTCTCCATAATGCTTTTGTAGTTTTATGACCATCCAACCAGTTCAAATAAAACTTTGTTATTTTACCCAAAGCCATACACACTTTTTGTTTGTTTCATGCTTTGCACATCATAATTTCCCGGTTGGTTATTTTTATTAAGCGGATAAACACATCAGTGCATTCTTTCATTACTATTATTATGGCAAAGTCTTTGTCTGTCTGTCTTTCTAAATACATGAAATACTATAGTCTATCCGGATTTTTGATTCAAAGATTTGCTACTTTTGTATGGTGTGTAGTAGTAGTAGTAGTTGTATGTTAATGTTGAGAAAATTAAGAAAGACTGGAACTATAATTAACTTCTTTCTTTCTTCTTGTTTCAGTCCATTTTCCAAAAAGAGAGAAAGTTTTCCAATTCAACTACACAACTTTTTTGTTCCAAAAGAATTAGGAAAAGATGAAGAAGCACTATTAAGAAAAAGGGATAAAACTTGTACTTTCCTGTTTTAAAGAACATGACCACACAAGTATATTGGACGTGTTCTGTCGCAAAAGCATTTTGTCAACATAAGTAATTTCATTGGAATTTGTGAACAACGTCTTTTTTCTTGCTTATCCAGAATATGAACAAAAAATCCTTTTAATTAATTAAGTCAAAAAGACCTTGTTCGTCTTTTCCAGAAAAACAAAATAATTCTGACAAGGACCAGAAAATATGCTGTATTTGCCCGTTGTAATAATTTAATGAACACTCCCCAAGCTATGAATGTGCTGACCAGTCTTTTAATTATTCCTATCCCCATTTTTTCCTAAGGGGTTGCTGTTGCTCGCTTGCTTGCTTGGTCACTCATCTCGTCAGTCCGTCGTCATCAGACGAGTTTTTTTTTCTTCCTTTTGCTGCATCAGACTAGAACAAACCAGTTAACACATTTTTTTCCTGGTGAAAGCACATTTTTGTACGATTGAATGGAATGTGTTTTTAAGAGAGCACGGACAAGAGAGGGGATCAGGACCTCGGGAATGAAATGGATTTTTCACGATGCCACTAGCCTCAAATCTCATAACTATGAAAAGGAAATAAAGTGATATCGGACAGAATCTATCTTCCATTGTGTCAACTGCATAATATTTCTTTTTACTGTGGAGTTGGAACGTGAACTTATTCACTATGTAAGTAAGTATACTTATGAGATAAAAATGACTGGAGAAATACTACCAGCTCGACAGCAATCAATTCAAGATTTTTTTGCCTACAAAGTATCATTCTCTACATCATCCTATTTTAGAACCTTTACTTGTCCTAGAAAAAACTGAGATGGCTTTCAAAAAAGTCACAAACATCCACAAGCTTCCCTTTTTGCATGCATGACAGGAAACGAAAATAAAATATTATTCCTATTTCTATGCAAAATTTCCTGTCATCGGAGCAACTTCATGTGACAGTTTAAAATGATGACATGGAATTCCGGGGCGTGTGGAAAGGCAGTTTCTATCAAATAGATTTGAGTTTAAATGATACACATCCCTATATCATTTGTTTCAAAAAAGCCCAGTCAGAAATATGCCAGCATTGATTCAATTTTTCCAAAAGCAAATTGTTTCTGCTGAACTAGTCCACACATCAACTTTAATGTTTTCAGAGCTTTTCCTTTCTACCCAACTCAGAAAAAAATCAAAGTTTCATGGATAGATAATTCAATACTCGGAATTGCTGACTCTTCAGATTCAAACTGATTTTCTCAAGTTTACTTTTCCGTATTTCAGAGAGAAAAAACTTCCTTCAAATCAACCTCTCTTTTTAACAAAGTGAGAATTGAATGTACACACATGGGCTACGGTACTAATCATCTTCATCAGCTAGTCAATTCATCGGTAACTTCATTGGACTAACAGGCCTCTTCTCCCACAAATCATACATACAACAGAATTTACTTTTCCTTTTTTTAATTCCGAGAAATCAGTTTATGTCTATGCTACATATGAATTATTCAATTTCACATGAGTATTTTTTCTTCACACAAGTAAGTCCTAAAGAATTTATTTGAGTGAAAAGATTCTTTGAGCTTACGATGTAAAAAAAAAGTAAGTTCTCCCCTAACGTAAGTTAATCAAATCGTTTGGAGTGTAGGTGCTTCTTCTTTTACCATACAATCGCAATCACAACCACATATTTACTTTTCCGAATAAAAATACACTTAATTTTCCCCATTCAACGGGATTGCATTGACAAAAACGTTTGATTCACACATGATGATGACGATACATAGAGTAAAGTAAACTCATTAGTGGTTCCCTTCTCTTCATTCCTTTCACATTGAATAAGCTTATTTTGGCTGACTGACTGTCCTCAGATTCTTGATCAAACGAGAAAGAGAACTGGGGAGATGTAATATTGTGCGATTGATCGTGAAACTTAAAAGGATTTCCCGTTATAATAAAAAAAGCGCTAGAAAATTTCTCCACAGAGTCTCCAATCACGCTTCATTAGTCACATTGAATCCTAAAAAATCGATAGAATTTCTAAGGCGGGCTGCAAAATCAAAATCACTGTCAATTTTACAATTTCTACGCGTAGAACTTCTGTGTGCATATGCTTGACATTAAAATCCACCTCCGAGCCTTTCTCATAAAAAATGTTGCATTTTTTTGTTCCCAAAAATAATTCAATACCCTGAGGGAATAAAAAAGGACCTGTCAACGTCAACTGTTAAAGTAAGTGAATAATCAATAATACTACCCTACAATGTTAAAATAACCCTTTGTCTTGCTCAAAATCACCAATTTTTCTTCTTCAAAACTATTGATTTTCATATTATGCAATAATAATTCTTTCGAGTAATATGCCCAAGAGGGTTTCTCAAGAAGAAATTGTTTTATTGAAATGTCAGTTTTTTTTGCTATGAACATTTTATTGTTGGTTGTGTAGCTTGTAGCTGTATGGTGATGGTGACAGGCTATAAAATTATGACACAAATTGTAAATTGGCTATTGTTCACCCTAGCTCAATGTTACATTGCGTAAAGGGTTGAATGCAATTCTCTCCTCCCTGGGAACTCGCACGTTCCACATTAGTTTTGAATTACTTTGTTAAAAAAATCGGTGACAATATGACATGTCACGTGCCGTTGGGGAAATTTGCGTGAGTGACACCAGCTAATCAACACTCTCAGCCATGAGGGACCATGTGATTGTGATGTGATTGCAGCAAAAAGACTAATTTGCTTACATTGCATAAAAAATGAAAATCAAGCATGTCCACAATCATTACATCACTCCGAACCACACCCGTCAAAAACAAAAGAAGTGAGTTGTCATCATTATCAACATTATCCTTTCGGAAATTTTGTCATTAAAAATCTGTAGAATAAATCTCATTCCACTTTTTTTTACAAATAAAACTACTTATTCGGATTTAAAATTTTGGTGCGCATTCCTATTTCCTTTGTCTTGATTATTCCATCAACAACCACAATTCTTCTCTTCTTCGTTTCAAATTTGATATCAAAATCATCTTGCTTCTGTCTGTGCTACTTTCATGTGATATGTAAAGAAAAGACAGTAGTAGTATTCGCGGTAGTAGTGACAGTGTTGACTCATTCCCTTTTAAATAAACGAATGAATGAACAAAGAAGAAGGGTACACTTGTTAGTTATAATCTCATTCTCATTTCGAAACATTAATACCTATTATTTGATTCCATTTGACTACACTCATCCCTTTCATTTCTCATCATTTTCTGTGTCACACTCTTTCTCCTTCTCCAACCGAGAAAGTAATGAAAGGCAGAAAATTCCCCGACTATTTTCATCAACAAAGAACTGAAGAATGGTTCATTGGTCTTGATGAAAAAACACAGTTCTGTTCGTTAGTCAAAGCTTGTATTGAAAAGGCAGATGATGAAGATGACGATGACGATGATGTTGATGCTGTCAATAAGGGTAGATGAAGATTCTTCGTGCGACAATCGTATTTATACGTGTTACGTATGCTTTGCTGAGCCTCATCCATATTCATGAGGTTATTAGATTACCAATTTGGAAGATGTCAAGTGAACCCTACGTATTATTATATTATTATTTGGGAGATTGAAGCGTAGCATTACTTATGTCAACAATTTCAGTGGGTGGAATAAACCATGATGACTGGCGGTGATTCCACCAAGCTAAACACTAATCTCATCTCATACATATATATTTAGAGACTTTCATTCACTTTGCAAATACAAACAGAATATTTTTTCCCATCTGTAATCCTTAGGTATTTTACAATTTTTTTGTGAATCTGATTATCTCGTCCATACTTGTTTTGGCTTGGCGTGCGAGAGGGTAATTTGGTGGAAAAGGTTGCATGTCTAAAAAATTATTTTTCTCTGTAAAATTATCACGATTTTTCTTGACATGACGTGCTATTTTTTTGTTGGTCAATCTTTCATGAAGATGATTTTTTTTGCACAAAAGCTCAAACATCAAATCAGGCCTGCATTAGCTAATCTAATATTATCATCAGTCGCTGTTCAATTGGCAAGCTCCATGCGGATATGTTAATAAAAACGAAAAGAAAACAAACCAGCTTCTTCAGTATCAAATCTATCCAAGCCAAGCCAATTCAATCCAGCAGTCTTTTTCTACATTTGGGTTGATAAGACGTTATGTGAACACATTGTATTGTTGTAGGGCAAACTGATAAGCAGAAAATTTTTCAACTTTATGGAACTTTACTGTAGGTGCGGACGTGATCTAGCAGTTATGCCAGGAAAAAAATAAGTATTTTTTTTCCTTTATATTCTTTACTTTTTTTGGTCTCCGTGAAAATTTTCGAATGTGTGAACAACGGGCACATAATTTATTACTGTACACACGGAATAAATTATTGTTGGAACATGTTTAGCGTACCGTATAACATGCAGAAGGAGAGAGCAAGCCATAGATTCTCAAGCAAAGCGACATGTACACAAGAAGACTCAAGCTCAGTCGGCACGATCGAGGAAACGAAACGACTGACGACGAGAATGGAGGAGGAGGCCTTAGACACGGCTGCTCATGGTGCAATATGCTAAGCTTTTTGGGGGATGCTGATGCATCACATCACATCACATACAATTGTTTCTTGTAAAAAATGTAGAATTTTTTATTTTCCTTCTGTGTTGAGTTATCTCTTCAAATAAAGGAAATGACTGGTGTCTGTCTGTTTACCTACAATATTGTAGATTTTCCAGGAATATTTTTTTACTGGAATCTTTTTCTTCTCCGAGAAAAAAAAATCTTATTTGTTCTAAAATATTTTCGGGGGATTTTACATTGCATAATTTATTTTGCGTGTTTGATGCATCCGTAAAAGAAGTCACCCTTTTCCGATGTACAAAATTTATAGAGAGAAAAGTGAAATATTTTGATGCCAGTCCACCAAACCACACACATCAAAACACTGGCAAATTCTACAGAAAAAGTGTTAGGAAAACGTGAT
>JAHZMX010001382.1:0-19710 GCA_027743895.1 Seira musarum | reverse complement strand
GCTAGTATTGAAGCAAATAAGAATGAGTGAAGAACGATGTTGATGATGATCGAATCAAAACACAGGTGTACGTACTTTACGTACATTCACATTTGATGAGATGCTAACATGGTCGAGTACCTACTCATCATATTCCCGAGCAATGCAATGAGCTGTTCTTGCTCGCTTTTTTGTAGCTTTTTCCTTTTCTCACATGCAAAATAAGTGTACCCTCGTAAAATATGATCATGTAAGTTGTAACGTACGTAATGTGTGTAGTAGTAAAATAAGCTTATCTTTGTTTGGGGAAGTGAGCTAAACAAAAAAAAACATAATTTTTGTATCCCAAATCCCAGTCAATCCTCCACACACTCGTCACATTATTGCAATCGGTAATGTTCGTTTGTCGTATGTCCTATTACGCTTTTATGTAAATGCTAAAATCCATTTTTACGAAACATTATTCATTCGCATTATATTTTCTGGGGTAACGTGAAACTAATGCAAAAATAATTCTTACGTACAAAATGTGTGAAATATGTAATAGAAAATTATTTTAATTTTTGCATGAAATTGTGTTTATTGCTTGATTGCTCACTATTTTGCAATGTTGTGCGACAACACAACACGCTACCGCTTTTAAACGTGTGCTAATGTCCTCGTATCTTTTTATTGTCTTTCTGATTTTACACGTACAATTAAAAGCCGTCATCTTTCATGTCACGTCGTACTCATCTTTTCTTCGCGCTCAAGTAGCGTATCAAATGATTATCACGCTTCATCAGTCATAATTCCTGGTTTTACAGTGACTGAGCGATCTAGCCGAAAAGTAAAGAAAACAAGGAATTATTATTCTATCGCTGCTGTCATTAGTCATAGGTCTTTTCAACCCTTTTGCATATGAATCATAAGAACTTCTCTGTCTTACACAACAAAAGCCTTTCAGGATTATTACAAAGACTTTTTTTTCAAGTCAGTTCCGCTCTTTCTTTACTTATGCATGGCTCACTGTCCTCAATATTTTTTTTCGTGAACTGAAAATGAAGCCAAAAACTTGTAGTACAAGAATACATCATACATGATTCAATGAATTAAATGTAAATTAGCTAGGTTATCCAATATCCTTTTTCTGTGTGACTTGACTCAGGTTAAACTTAAGTCTACGCATTTAGCCCTTATTCAGCCAAAAAAAGTGACTTTGTTCTTCTTCGTCCCATGCAACGAGGCTACTAAAAACGTAGAATTACCTCTTCTGCAGTGCAGAGAGGTTTTGCAATTTACACTTTAACTATGTTGCTCTCGCTCGCACACTCTCATCTCAACACATCGCATCGCATACATTCATTTCATTGTTTTCCCTTGTTCGTTGGTTCTTCTAAAAAGCTTCTCGCGTTGTTATTGCCGTGCTCAATGTTCATTATAGTGTCATATATAATGGCATTGCTGTTGGTTCGTTCGGTTATGCCTTCCTGCCTTCTCCTGCTGCATAATGCAGAAGGTAAAGAGCTTTAAACAGAGAGTTTTTTTCTTTCTTCATGATACATGGCTTATTTCTGTCTCTTTTGTTTCCTCCAAAAAATCCATAAAGGGTATAGGCATAGTTAAGCTGAGTTAGAGCAGAGATGATGCAAATTTGTGTAGTGTTAGTTGGCGGTGGTGGTGGTGGTGTTGGTGGAAAGAGAGAGAGAGAGGAAGAACAGACCTGAGCATATAAAAGCCATATATACAAATGATATTATGATGATGATCATCTTTTTTTTCTGTTTATGGACAGAATGTACATGACAGAGGAACATATTCTCACAGTGGTCCGTGTTTTAGGTTAGGGTTTAGATTTTTTAGGCAACAGCAGCAGCACCAGAAGAAGAACAATTTAGCGTACAAGGTGCCACCAGAGAGCTGCAAAGAGTGAGAGAGAAAAAAACGACCATAAACAGTGGCAAGGTAAAGAGTAAAGCAATGTAATAATAATGCAGTGTAAAAGAAATATTTTTTGGGAGAGAGAAGAAAGAAAAGAGATTGTTGAAATGAAGGAAACCAATATGAGCAAGGCCATTTTGTCGTCGTCGTCTTAAACCCACTTCAATTCTTATGAATGTTTCACGAGATTTTGATACTCTGTTCTCATACTCCCTTTTCCTATGAAGAAGAAATAGCTTTCCTCTTTCTTTCCAGTTATTTTTTCGATGTGGAAGTGAAGGATTTGTCTTAGAAAAACGCGAACGAGCACGTAAAGTAATAACAATTTTTTTTCTTACAATTTCGAAGAAAACACGTAGAGTGGAGTGAACGTGAACTTGCAGAAATAATGTGACGCAGGCCTTCAGATGAAGGGAAAAATAGCTGCTGCTGGAAAGAAAAGTCGAAGGAAATCAGCAACGTCCCCATTAGTTTACTATTTACAATCTGTTCAGATCTTTTCCCGAGAGGACAAGTGAGAAAAATGGAAATAGTTTTGCTGGAGCAACGCTGAAGAGAAGACAATCATCATTATGCTGTGGAAGCATTTGAGTAGTTTACTTTTCTAATTGGATCATTCTTCAGAAAGGTAAGAGTAAAGAGCTATTGTAAAGAGAATTATGCAAACATTTTTAGACATTTTTCTTGGATCTTTATGTTCTAATTTGTTTGCATGGTACAATGTCGAAACGACTTCATTTTCATTCTTTTCTTGTTCACCACACTTCTTTTTTCTTTTCGTCGAGACCACTTTTCGTACTCGTTTTTTCTTTTTATTTCTAGCAAATGCTCACATCACACAAACAGTAAAATATCATTATTTCACTATGATTCTTTAAAATGTTTTGCAATCATGATCTACTTAAGAACGCATCAGGATAGAACCCACAATTATATTTGTGTGACGTCTTGATACTTTTGATATTGAAATTGAAATCCAATTTCAACATGTGCATGACTTCAGTGGATGACTTTATTCCTTTTCCTCTGATTAACCATTAGAACTCTTCAATTTTTCCATTAGTGCAAGAGAAAAACTAAGATTTTTTTTATCGTGTACTCACTCAAATGTAAATTGATTTGTAAAGCGTTTTCCTTTCCCAGTACAAATCCTTACAGACCTACGCGTTTAAGACTTTAATAATGGATCATTGTACGCATTTTAAAAGAAATATTATTCTCTGTTTCATTACAGGTCATTCATTCCATTCATTCTGGTGTGGAATTACTTATCGTGATGACAGAAATAGTGCAATCCCACTCCACCTGACAAAACAAACTGCAGCACAGTGATGTCGCGATATGTGTGTGGAGTCACTGAGTGTTTGTTCTCCTAATCCAACATTTACTTTGATATTGATATTCCTCCTGCAACAACAGATTCTTAATCTTGCCAAACGTCATAATAATATTCGTAAAAACAATAATCGTTTTAATAGCTAAAAACTACTAAAAGATAAATGGGAACAAGATAAAAAGTTGAGTAAATGTGAGCATTCCATTTTTATTACTTGTTTTGGGTGGAAGTGCAATAAGAAATAGTCAACTAATCGTAAAAATGTAACTTTGGCGAGTACAAAAAGCGCTTTTCCAAGTTTTGAGAGATGTGGTTGTAGTGTTGGTGGTGATGAGTGACCACAATATAACCTAATTGATTCCAGTTTCAAACATCGTCCGAAAGTTCCACATTTCCGTTATAGGCGCTTTCAGAGTTAAAAACAAAGGAAAACCACGAAAACATTTTTTGGTCAGAATTTTATTAAAAGAATTAAAATGGGCCAGTTCGATCCGAAAGCTCCTGATGGAAGTAGCCATCAGCAAGTTCACCAGGAGATGACGAGCAATTCTTCATTGGTTTCACCAATCACTCCTGATGTGGTTGTAGTGTTGGTGGTGATGAGTGACCACAATATAACCTAATTGATTCCAGTTACAAACATCGTCCGAAAGTTCCACATTTCCGTTTCCGTAGGCGCTTGCTTTCAGAGTTAAAAATAGAAAGGAAAACCACGAAAACATTTTTTGGTCAGAATTTTATTAAACGAATTAAAATGGGTCAGTTCGATCCGAAAGCTCCTGATGGAAGTAGCCATCAGCAAGTTCACCAGGAGATGACGAGCAATTCTTCATTGGTTTCACCAATCACTCCAGCTTCGACGACATCCCCCCAACTTGTGAAGTATGGCGAGCTGGTTGTACTCGGGTATAACGGTTATCTCCCACAAGGAGATAAAGGAAGGAGAAGGTCCAAATTTACACTGTACAAGAAAGAGAAAGCATCAGGGATCAAACGTTCGAAACATTACGTCGTTGACACTCCACATACGTCGAAAGCGGTTCTCGATTCCCAGATTCATTCTATATCGTACACATTATCGCGTAACCAGGCTGTTGTGGTTGAATACGTCGCTGACGAAGAAACAGACATGTTTCAAATCGGTAGATCGTCGGAAATGCCGATAGACTTTGTGGTAATGGATACAGTCGCTGGGGATAAGTCAGGAGGTGTAGATAAATCAATGCAATCTACCATTTCCAGATTTGCTTGTAGGATCCTCGTTGATAGGAAGCCGCCATATACGGCGAGAGTATATGCGGCAGGATTCGATTCTTCTAGGAATATTTTTCTTGGGGTAAGTAGCCACTGACTTCTTCTAAGCCGAGTACATTGGAGTGAAGTTTAGATTATAATTGAGCACTACTTTTATTTTTGAATATCTCAGGAGAAAGCAAGTAAGTGGGAAGAGAACAGTATGATTGATGGCCTTACTACCAATGGGGTGCTATTGCTCCATATCAAGGGTTCCTTTGTCGGTGGAAACGCGAAAGTCCTTCCCTGGCGTGAGGTTAGCGTTGTGAATAATACATTGCAAAAATTCTTCAATCATACATATTTCATCAGTATCAGTTCAACGGTTTCTTACGTTTCTCAAAGGTTTCTGTCAATGGTGGCCTTTACACAATGCGAGAGTCAAGATCGGCACCACAACGGGGTAAAAAATTAGAGAGCGAATCAAATGTGCTGGAAGATGGTTCCATGATTGACTTATGCGGTGTTACCCTCCTATGGCGATCGTCAGCAGGATTAGAAAAGTCCCCGGTAATTTTTCATAATCTAATTACAATTCTGTCTGCTTATGTATTTCTCAATGGCATCAATGACCGAAGCAATCAAAGTTCGTCTAATGAACCATTCACCTTCCATTTACGTTATTTTCAATATTAATTGGATTAATATGTATTATTCCAGACAAAAAGGGAATTGGACAGAAACCTCGATCTTTTGAACGCAGCTAGACCGCAATGTCCTGTAGGCTTAAATACTTTGGTCGTAGGAAGAAAGACTAATTCTTTGGACAGGGAACCTTACGTCTACTTAAAGTGAGTCTACTTTTTAAAAAAACTCTTGGATCATTTGAATAAATGTTGTTATTTCGGTCTATATCGATGACTTTGCAGATGTGGTCATGTTCAAGGACTGCATGAATGGGGACAAAAGAAAGGATCAGAATCTAAGGAAAGAACATGCCCTATATGCATGGAAAGTGGACCATTCGTTAACCTTTCCATGTCATATGAGCCATCTGCTTATTGCGACGGTGGTCCCCTCACGCATGCTTTCTCCCCATGTGGCCATATGGTCTCAGAAAAAACGGCAAAGTGAGAATATTTGCAAAATTTTAGTGGAGTGTTAACAATTTATTAGAAAAATTTGAATTATTTTTTCATTTGATGTCTAGGTATTGGGCTAATATGCCAATTCCACATGGAACCAAAGGTCTTCAGGCAGAGTGTCCTTTTTGTGCTACCCCCTTGGTAAGAGTGACGTATTACAAACGTTTTGTTAGCGTGGTTATTCAAAATTTAATAGAGAAATGTAGAAATTCTTAACTAAATATACATACGCTAGTACGTAAAAGGTAAAATACTAACTTTTTTTAAAATTTTATTTAATAGGAAGGACCAACGGGTTACGTCCGGCTTATATTTCAAGATAACGTCGACTGATTACAAGTCCTTATTATGTTCTCTCGATACTTTCTTCAACTTATCTTACCTGTTTAATTTTTGCCATGTTTCATCGTTACTTGCTCGGTTACTTAAGTTAAGCTTTCTATGTGTTTACTTTCAATAGTTTCGATTCAAGACTTGGTACACTCGTATCTCTTTTAAACGAGATTCCTTAGTTTAATATGTTGCATGCATTTATGTCATAATATTTTTGTTTTGAATAACTGTCATTTTCATGTTTTAATTCATTTAATTCAATACTGGATCGTCGTACATTTCAGAAAAAAAACAGCGTGATCATTCCGTTCGTTTCCCAAATACGTCGTAATAATAACTTATATATTACCTAAATACTGTTACAAATCACAAAAGTAGCTAAATTATATACTGATATATGTAAGTGTAAGTCGTCAACAACGTCTACAGTAAGATCTTGTATAGGTAATTAAATAATAATTTATGAAAAATCGTTACGTCACGAACTGAACGAAGGGAGCGGATCATTTTCTCGGCGCAAGCGTAATCATATAATTTTTAGTTTGAAATCATGTACTTTTGACTTTTGAGTTTAAGTATTCGAGTACGGAAACACAGCGGTTGAATTTTCGTCAACGAGTTTACTTGAGACTTTTTCGCATTTTATTTGTAAATGAAAGATTTGATTTATCAACCATCGCTTATTTAATTCAGGAGGGTTAGAAATTTTTATTATGGTAGCTTCATTAATCTTTAGTATTGATAAATTGCAATGCTTGTTGTAACGCAGAACTTTTAACAAGTAATGTTTTTTGTCTTTTTTGTAATTTTGTAAATGCATTATTTACCAGTCGAGTCCTGTGTTTGGATTCAAAACATGTGTAGCCAAATAAATAAACTGACATTTTGTGTTGACTTCAGTCATATTTGTTTGTGACAAGAAACCACTTACTAATTATTATTATGGTAATGGCATCTGGATGTATAAACCGAGTATTATGGAAAAACAGAAAATAAATGAGTAAAAAACTCAATACATACCTACATAGTACACATGAATGAATACCAAAATGATTCCATTAATGGAATTCTGTCGATTATTTATGTCTTTTTTCGCATAATTGATTTAAGTTACAAATCGCAATACATTTAATACTTTACATTTCCAGTTTTAGTTTTGATTCTTCCATTTTTATTTTTCTCGTGCTTTGCTAATTAGTATTTTTATTCGCGTTTCATTGTGCCCCGTTCCGTTAACAAAGACTTTGTGTCATGCATGAAGGATTGATTACATTCCTACGTTTCTCTATGGACATGAGTCATGGTCAAGTAGTACAACGCATTTTTTTAATCGTAGCTTTATTCATTGTTTTCCTTTCCTTTTTGGTTATATGTATTTCGTAATGCAAAGTAAACTCTTCTACTAATTGGATTGAATGCCATTCTTTATACATATTGTATAATAAGAGATTGTCTTTTGTCAGTTCAGCTGCTGGTAAAGTTGCTGCTGCTGCGATGCGATCCAATTATGTGTGGCTCATGTGATGTGAATGTGATGTACATAAATACATGGATTTCTTTTTTGTCCATACCAAAAAAGCTGGAAAAAATAATACTTTACTGATCTCATTCCCATGTTCCAATTGATTACAGAATTGAGTTTGTGCTGATGACTCAAATGAAATTTTGAACAATAAATCATGTTGAATGAATGCCCATAGTTCGTGTTTAATTAATGGTTTTGGTTCATGCAGTGACAGTTTGTATGTATTCAATTTTTTCCATGATAAAGTCTTTCGACTTCATCGCTTGTTTAAGATAAAAACATAAAAATGCGATAAAAAAAGCATGGACGGTGAGAGGAAAGGAAGCAATCCGAATAACAGCGGATCTGACAATGACGGTGAAAACGCCCCTTTGCTTTCCACAAGTAAAGCTCGGCGACGCTCTTATCGTGCCACGGAGGGCGGAATCACAAATAATGTAAACATATTATTTATTCATCTACCTATAGATCTCTAAAATGGGTCAATTTATAGTTGAGAAGGATTTAGCTTGGCATCAAGTCTAATTAAATCATCGTTTCAATAATAAAATGATATATATTTGATCAAATGGAACAGAGTGGAGATTTTTCCATAAATAGCTCGTTATCTGAGCCAGGAGGCCAAACTGGAGGTCTACCTCCGCCGTCGATGGAGTCATCCGCATTAATTGACTCCGAAGTGAGATCGTTTGGACATGGGAGAAGCTTTGAAAGCAGAGATGGTGGCTTGGGTTCCCTTTCTGATCTGGAAGATAGGTTGGAAGTGAAAAAGGTCCAGCCTGGGACTTTGCACTTACTTTCTTCCAAATATGAAGTATGAATGATCGTATCTAACTAAAAATCGGCAAACTAAAAATTCCAATGTCGAACTGAGAGAATAGAAATATACTATGCTTTCTTGATGTTTTTAGAGTCTTGATTACGATCTGTGCGAAAACACATTGCTTATCGATGAAGAACGAACGAAAGGATACAGATTCATTGCAAAGAAAGATCTTTTAAGATGGGTTATCATGATTTTTATTGGAATCTGCACAGCATTGATTGCATGCTGCATAGACATTGCAATAGAGGAAGGGTCAAGTCTGAAATTCTCCTTTCTGAAGGACCAAATGGACCAATGTGTCACCCAAGGCTGTCTTGTCTATCCCTTTCTTTATTGGGTTTTACTTAACGTTGTCCCTGTTTGCATAGGATCTGCTCTTGTCGTTTTCGTCGAGGTAAAGAAAAATTCTGTTCAAAATATAATCATCATTCGCACAAAGTTCCAATTACTTGACTGTGAAAACTTTTCGATAATTTATAGCCTGTAGCCGCCGGAAGTGGCATTCCCCAAGTAAAATGCTACCTAAACGGAGTGAAAGTGCCAAGAATTGTGCGAATAAAAACGCTTGTCGTGAAAGCTGTGGGAGTAGCATGCTCTGTGATTGGAGGCCTAGCAGTCGGAAAGGTATTCGAATGGAAAAAATATTTTAAAATAACAATTCAACTAAATAATAATTAATATGCACAGGAAGGGCCAATGATTCATTCTGGGGCTGTTGTCGCAGCAGGAATTTCACAAGGAAAGTCGACAACATTCCGCAGAGATTTCAAAATTTTTAAATACTTTCGGGAGGATCACGAAAAACGTGATTTCGTTTCTGGCGGTGCCGCTGCAGGTGTAGCCGCTGCGTTTGGAGCTCCAGTCGGAGGAGTACTGTTCAGCTTGGAAGAAGGTGCTAGCTTCTGGAACCAAAGCTTAACTTGGAGAATATTTTTTGGATCGATGATATCAACGTTTACTCTGAACGTTGTGTTAAGTACATATCATGGACACCCAGGTATGCAATATATTGAGGGCTGAAAGTAGTTTTTTATTCAGTCAATAACACGGCTTTGTAATAAAAATATGTCTCTGGAATATACATTGTTTCTCTCTTTTACTTAGGTGATACTTTCGTATACGGGATTATTGAATTTTGGGAAGTTCGAGAACACCACCTATGATTTTATTGAATTGCCACTATTCATTCTCATGGGTTTCTTGGGAGGTCTCTTAGGAGCACTGTTTAATTATCTCAATTTCAAGCTCACTGTTTTTCGAATCCGCTACGTGACGAAAAAAGCCGTCAAAATGTTAGAAGCCATCGTTGTAGCTGCATGTACAGCAACAATTGGAATGGGCATGATTCTATACTTAAATGACTGCAAACCATTGGGCGATGACCCTACAAAATATCCGCTGCAAATGTTCTGCGGAGATGGACAATATTCTGCAATTGGTTCAATCTGGTTCCAGACCCCGGAAGCGAGCGTTCGTTCATTCTTCCATGATCCACCTGGCTCTCACCGATTTCTTTCTGTGTCAATTTTCTTTGTCTTATATTTTTTCCTCTCTTGCTGGACTTATGGTCTCAGCGTTTCCAGTGGACTTTTCATTCCATCGCTCTTAACTGGAGCAGCTTGGGGTAGACTTGTTGGAATGGGGATGCAAGCCTTATTTCCTGGGTCTACAACAACATGGGTGGACCCGGGTAAATACGCCTTAATCGGAGCAGCAGCTCAGCTAGGTGGAGTTGTTAGAATGACTATAAGTTTGACAGTCATCCTTATTGAAGCTACGGGAAATATAACACTGGGTCTCCCACTAATGATCACAATCATGATTGCAAAATGGGTTGGAGACTACTTTAACGAAGGCATTTATGATACACACATTCAACTCATGGGCGTACCCCTACTGGGTTGGGAGCCTCCTCCATTATCTCATAACATATACGCAACGGAAGTTATGAGCTGTCCAGTGATTACGTTCAGTTGTGTGGAAACTGTAGGAAGGATTGCAGATGTTCTGGAAAACGAAACCTACAATGGGTTTCCAGTTGTCGACGCACCGACATGTCCTGATGGGGTAATTTTTGTTATTATGCAATGCCATATATTATATTAGATTTACTTAATGGTAAATCAATAAATATAATTACTTTTACAGAGAAACTTTGGGACATTCCGTGGGTTAATTCTGCGCTCTCAATTAATCGTTGTACTACAGCATAAACTTTACAATGAAACAGCGGAATCATGGAGTCATAAAGGATTCACGATCAAGTACTTCCGTGATGCCTATCCCAGATATCCTACGATTCAGCAGGTACATGTTTCAGATGAGGAGAGACATTTTACAGTCGACCTACGTCCTATTATGAATCCTTCACCTTACACGTGCCTTCACAATTCATCCTTGCCAAGAATTTTCCGCCTATTCCGAGGTCTAGGTCTCAGACACTTAGTGATCGTCAATGATAATAATGAAGTTGTCGGAATGGTCACCAGAAAGGATTTGGCACGCTACAGAGTGGAAAAGCATATGGGTCATATGCGCTTGGAAGAGCTTACAATATTAGATCGATAGTCGAAAATAGCCATAAAACTCAAAACAGGGTATACTTATACAATCACATAGAATTGCAAAAAATAATTGGCTATCGACTCTTTAAATTAAAATTGATGATTAATAATATAGGTGCATTTATCATGTGTGTTACTGTTTAAGTCATTAAATAATAATAATGTATTTCATTTGTCGACCTGTTTGACTTTGATAAAATATTTTTCTTATGTTTGCTGTCTACTCTTGAATATAGTGTTAAAAGAAGCCAAAATAAATTTTTATGCTTTAAAATTGTTACATTTTTTGACTTCCCAAAAATGTAAATTTCACTCATTCCATTGGATCCATCAAATTTCAGTCAAGATACATCTCTTTGCGAGTTTTGGATATTCTGCAACAAAATATGATCTACTCATCTCAAACGAAAGTCCTCTGCTTTCTTTTAGGCCCGACATGATATATGAGATGAAAAAGTAATCTGTCAGTCAATTTTCGATGTATCAGTTCTGAACAGAGACACTAGATATTCAGTCTGTATACACTCGGTAATCTGTCAAGGAAACTTCACCTATACTGGGCTATAATATTTTTTATAGAGAAAAAAGCACCAATAAAGTCTTGAAGAGTCTCCATTCTACCTATCTCTCAAAATATTTCAACATTGATCAAACATTCTACCCAGTTCCAGTTTCTCTAAGGTACAAAAAAGATAACTTTGATCAGAATTTGGAGCTTCGCAGGTAATTTAACAAGAAGGCCCTAAAATGTTGGGGAAAATAACTTGTCGGAAGGAAAAACCTTCTATGCAATTGAGCAAAGCCGATTGGGATGCTTTCACATGGAACTTTGCGAATCAAGCAGAAGCACAGCGCGAAGATACTCTTCGTATTCGTCATGAAGGTCGTTCAATCCGAAATGAGTCTGGAATCCAAGCGCGTTTTGACACCTACAAAAACAATAACAGAATTCGAGAGCGAATTGGAGAAATCGACAACTGGCGAGTGGCTCTCGAACAAACAGTAAGCGCGATTGACAAGGAACTAACAAAACTCGGAGAAGCAAAAGAAGCTGTCGAGCAAGCTATTGAAACCAAAGTCATCGATTTGGACATTGTTAATGAGATCCTGAGCATTCGAGGTCAACGAAGAGGAAATGATAACGTTATTGATGAACCCCAAGAAGAACTAACAAAAGTTAGCAAAAAAACTTATTGCAGCACACTTATTGTAATATCATTAAATTGTATTATTAATGCATAAATTAATTGATTTTAATTAATTTTTAGGAAACGTGTGTGCTGAAGGATACTCGAAATGCGTTGGAAAGGAAAGGTCAGGACGCTTGGCATCAAATGGGAAAATTACAAGAGGTTCGTCAAAAGCTTCTGAGTGACTTGAATGAGAAAATCTTAGCTTTGGATGTCGACCGTTATCTCTTAAATCTCAATGAAAGTTCAACAGACATCTCATTTCGTCCAGACCCACTTCGTGTTCCCCCTGGTCTTCTAACCCCACAAGCTTGGGAGGAAAACTCACGCTACAATAAGAATCGTGGAGACTGTGAGCTTGCGAATTCTCTCAAGCTTCGAGAATCTATGTTGCTTACTGTTGACCACACCTACAGCGACATTAGAGCTCAACAGGAAATGACAGATTTTGCCATGAGAAAGCGTCTTCATGAACTTCAAAAGGCTGCGAATGATCTCGCCTACCAAAGACAAAAAATCTTGCAAGAAATGTGCAAAGTGGAAAAGGAAATTCAGGATTTAGAGGATGCTCTCAGGGACAAGACAAGTAAGATGAAGTTGGCTGAGACTCGATTGGAAAATCGGACTTACAGATTCGGCATCGAGTTGACGAGAGATGACGCACAGTATGGTCTTCAGCAGGAAGTTCTCCAGCTTCGTGCGTCAGTAAAAGCTCTTCAAGTGAAAGTCAACGATGCAAAGAAGGCGCTCAACATGCTTCTTGGATTTCTCCAGCAATTAGAAGGGGAAATTGAGAACAAGAATGAGGTTATTGTTATTGAGAAGCAAGCAATGGACGTTCGAGGCCGAGTTGCTGCGTCTGCCGACACTCCACTTACAAGAACAGATCGAAATATTGCCCTCTCCGCTACCATTCCCGTTCCAGAGGATCGTCGTAAGGTTATCGGAGAATTGGGACGTCCATGCTCTTAGATGATCATACTTATTTATCAAGATAAACTATACTTAAAACCGTATTTAAAAAGTGAAAAAGTGAAAATAGTCCTAGAAAAAAATATGTAGGTATGTCTTAGATAGAAGATCAAAACTAGGTCTATTCAATATTTGTCGATTTTATTGTCTAGTTTATCGTCCAATACCAAACAATAATCAAACTCTAAAGCTATTATGCAATGTATAATAGTGTAATTAATTGATTAAATATATAAACTCGCACTATAAACGTAATAATTTTATGCGTTTAACACTTTCGATTACTCGACACAAGCTCATCGTTCACCTCTATCTATGTGTTTTTTTTGTCTATGTATTTTATCATCACACTAAATGAGTTTGGTTTTAAGTTAACACGCTCATTAACTTGGAAATTCAAGTACTCTATCAAGGTTAATGCATTTACATGAGCAACCAGATACAGGGCATTCCGCTTGATTGCGAAACCATTGTTGAAGGTGTACTGTGTGTCCACCGTGGCGACATGTTTGACACCAAGTGTACCAGGAAAGAGCTTCGGGGGATGCCCCAATTTTATACATGTCGACAACTGGCTGTTCCGTTCCACTTCCAAGTATCGTACCCATATGAAGAAGACAAATCGAGCAACGTGGCAATGGCTTACGACAACTTGGACAGCACGATGTTTGCTACAGATAATTTATATAAATTATTACAAAATGAAAATTCACATTTAAACAAACCTAGTCGTTCGTTACAGGCACAACGGCACAAGTAGTTTAATAAATCTTTATACTTACCTTTAACTTTACGTCCGCTGTTATAAATCTAGAAAATATTTGAGTACTTCTACCGGCTCCTGTCATTCCCGGGGCAGATATACTTTTGCCACAAAAATTGCACGAAACGGTAACTTCCGGTTGAGGTATCAAGGCGGGATTATTTCTATTTTTGAGTATATCGAATTCCGCTCTTTCGTCCCACAATTTCCAGGAATCTAGCAAGTCCCTGTAGCGCTCAATCCATAGCTTAAGAATTGAACTAGATGCTATTTCTGAAGCCATTGTTCGTATGGCTAATAAGGCAACACTTTGAATATCAGCAGTCATGTTAAGGTATCTTTGAAGAAGCGGGATGGATTGAGACGTCATTCCAGTGAGTAATATTCCATCCAGATTTCCTTTTTTAGTCATGTCGTTTGAAAGCTCTTGAACAAAGTTTACTAGTTTCAAGTCAGGTAAAAAGGAACAGGCAAAACCGAGACGGTCTCCAACTGTCAGCTCGGATTCATACTTTACACAAAAAATCAAAAACACAAAATATTATGTAAATAATCAGTAACAAAATGAACAAGAATGTCAGTGATATCGGGAGTGAATATGATCTTTCATTTACCAGAATAGTTTCGTAATTTGTATCCGACTCAGTTAGAAAGGCAAAAATAGCTCGTATGTATGGGTCTGGCAAGTTATTAAATTTGGCTAATGCAAGTTCTCTCCATAAAGAGTTTTGGTCATCACTAAATCCGGCAATCGCCATTGCCACAATGGAATTGTCAGATTCATTGAGTATTTTGATTGCTTGACGTAGTTTAAGGTGAAATAGAGCAATCGCTGCTTTTCTTGTGGGAGAACCTTGCATGTCATGAATGGACTCCACATTCCATCCACATAACTGTTGAATAAATGATCTTTCTTCACTTCTACAAAAGCCAGAAACAAAAATACAAATTCTTCAGTAAATATTTAATTTAAAAAAAATGTTCAAACTTTTCTGACCCTGATAGCGTTGTTATTTACCTGTACGTTTTACTGTTTTTTAAATCAAAAGAAGAATTATTGATTATCTCTGACTTCATTGAGGAACTTCCTGTGACACTGGAATCTATTTTTAGAACCGTTTGTGCGCCAGGGAATGTTGCAGTTCCAATGGACGGAAGACGGTATTTTTCTTTTTCAGTCAATGATTTGCAAAAATCTAACCACGTCCATAAATTTGTTAAAGCTACATCATCTTCAACAGTTCTTCCATTATCTCTAAGCTGTGGTAATAATCCGTACGAATTTTTTGCTCTCTTTCGCATTTTCACAGAAATGTCATCAAGAGTGGAATATATTTCATCCGTGTCGTCAGCGTAATGGATCATTCTTTTCCCATCAGACCATCCTAGCACAGATGTGGGTGACCAATTCAACGTTATTCTTTCGTACACAAATGAATTCCAAATTACACCAGAATATGTGACAGTGGTTATAAGATGCTCTTCAGTGGGGTGCCAGGCAAAAGATGAAAGAACTGCTGAGGAGTCCACGTTATCCGAATCAAGAGGGTAAGCTGGAGTCAGTCTTCGTTCAAGAACGGCGGGTTCTCCATCCTCCGTTGACATTACGGCGTGATTGACATCATGAAGCGTTATCGAATTACTGTCTTTTTCTAGACAAGCAAGTAAACCAGCACGGGTTGGACACCATCCGAGTTTGGAGATTGGTTTGGAATGATTCAAAACAAGAAACGGCTTTTCGAAATTTCTTGTATCCCACACAAAAACTTGATTTTCTCCGTAAGACGCTACGCGATGAGAACAAATGTAATCTACACATATTCCATACACGGCTTTTGTAGTGGCTGTACTTAATAATTTTTGGGTATCTGAAACAAGATAATTCAACAATCATCCACCTAGAGTTATCAAAGACGGAATAGTTTTTACGACAGTATTATTAAGATCCTGAACTTACCCCTAAGATCAAAAAGTTTTATATGCTTTCCATTCATCCCTACTAATAGAGACCTTTGTTGGACCCAGGCCACAGAATTCGCAGTTTCAGAAACGCCTAGTTCAATTTTAGGCCGTAATACATCCGAACTATATCCCGTTACATATTTGCTCCCTTGCGTTACCTCCCAAATGGAGACCGCATAGTCAGATCTAGCTTTATCGAGTCCAACGGCGAGGAAATTTGGATTGCTTCGATTCCATTGTAGCGAATTCACTTGTCGTGTGTGTTTAGGAACTGTAATAAGTTAATCAAATATATTTCAAATCAAATATTTTTTTAAACTCTTCATAACATCCATTATTTGTATCACAAAGTCTAACCAAACTCCTTGCTCGACACAGTCGACCCAAGAGCAGATAAAATGACTTTGCCGTTGGCCAGCCCAACTGCAATCATTCCCTCCCCATCACTTCCAGAATAAGCGTCAACGACTTTTGGATATGGATAATCTGGTAGTCTGGCCACGACAGTTATGCCTTTCTCATTTGAAATACGAGTACCTGTCGGAATAATTAAATAAATTCATATAAATGTGTTGTTATTCATGTATAAAAAAACTCAAAACGTCTTCAACGCTACATACATCCAGGCCGAAGTTTTGTTGGAAGGGGATCACAATCTTCAGATTGATACAAGACAATTTCTTGGCTCCACGCAAGAAGTTGATCAGTCAGGACGGGAGACCATTGCAGATCCATATTGCTTCAGTATTAAAATGTCTTATTTAACCGTAAATTGAAAAACTTTCATATTTCTTTTGCAATTAATGGGACTGGATTGTACAGCATTTTATTGCTCAATGATGATAGACTATATTTCACATGTAGATTTTAAAGTATAAATTATCCTCAACTTTTAGTCAATTTTTTAAGTCATTCTGTCACGAACGTGATTCATAAACTAGTTTTCACCACTGGGAATGTAAGGGATTTGATGACAAGGTTGGCATGCAAAGAGAAAGCTTTCATGTGATGGGCCAGAACAGTAGATCTTGTCTACGTACATTTGGGAAAGACAGGTCCATTGTTAATGTTGCGATATGGACTCAAAATTTAAAGATTGTTTGTCTGTGGGGTAATGTGCAGGCCAAGGATTTGAGTGAAAAAGAAGCAAAAAGTCTTTAACACATATTTCTATCATTTGTCCACTGTTGTAATGAAAAACACAAATTAAACAATTGCATGAGATGCAAGAAAATCCTCGTCAGTGTGACTCATTCTTTTCATGAACACTAAGATTCTTACAATGAACATTTTCTTACACAGACAAATGCAACATTATAAATCATTGGCGGAAACGCAAATGACCAAACAGAATGGCCTTCAAAAAGTCATTGAAAAGTTCAAATTTTAACTTAAAAGTTCATCGGAACGCGACGATTATATATCAATCAACACTTTAAGCGAAATAAATGTTTGAAAATATAAATGTTCTGCATGTATGTATGCACTTGTAGATGTCCTTCCTGATGCCTGCCACATATTAATAGCTCACTAATGATCATGATTTAAGTTGCATCATCGAAACAATACCTTATGACAATGAAAAATGACAGAACTATAAATAGGACTGGAATAAACTTGACATTCATCATTTGATTGTGAGTTTCCTTCCATATTTCTCCAGCTATTCCAAAGCTATATAATTTCAAGATGAAGAACATTTTAGTGGCAACTATTCTCTTCGGCTTCCTAGCTTGCAGCTATGCTGAAGGGACAACGGAAAGATTTGTAAACTATGATGTCTACAAAATTGAGAGCAGACTTTTCACCGATGGGGTAAGCTGAAACTAGCTGAAGTCTAACTGTCTCCAACTTTGAATCCATTTCGAAAATTATGTCTCTTTTTAAGGTTCTCACTGTAAGGACTGGTTTAACGAACTTGACTGACATGCCAAGAATCTCATTGTGGTCCGATTCCGCCGGTCAGAAATGGCGGTTGGAATCCTCAAGTAAGGGCATTTTCAGTAGTATTTCTGTAGTCTATAAATCTATAATTGGGCTAACTTGAAAGTTTTCAATACATTTTTCAGAGCTGTACGATGCATTCCAGCTCCGACCCACTTCATACGAAAGCTTCGTTTTGGAACAAGATGAGAGCAACACCTTCTTGAAATGGGTAAAATATAACCTAATCGGTTTATGTGGAATCTTTTATAATTCATATTTGGAATTTTCGTTAAAAAATATTTATTACCTTACCTTATCATTTCTCGTTTGTGTGGACAAAAGGTCGCTTCCTTCGCCCGCTTTGGTAACCACAAGCTGTGGTATTTGTACGACGCTGGAAACGGCTACACTCTAATCAAGAACAAGCTACACGACACCTGCTTGTCAGCCCTTGTGCTTGATCAGCCTATTGAGGCTGTAACATGTACGAATGGAGATGACCAACAATTCAAATTTGTAAAATTGTAACTTAATTTTTGTTAATTTGTTGCCTTTGTATGCTGGCTGACAAAAATTATGAAAGTTGCAATATCAAGAATAATAAAAATGATGAGATGACGCAAGATATGCAAGGGTGAACCTTTTTGATGCATGTCATGTGTATCGAAACGTTTCTTTGCATTGCAACCTGGTTTTTAGAAAGAAAAGAATATTCGGTATATTACTTCGTTTAACATTTATTCGATCGACTAATTTAAATTTCACTCGCTTCATCCACGAACATATCATCCGGAGTTAGGATTTATGATTACAGAATATAACACACACATATATAACTTTATTGACGCTACTACATATCTGCATGTTTTACATTAGAGCTCGCAAAAATTTACAAAAAATTGAACGGTTTGGTATCTTGCGATGTAGGATGTCTGTATAGCCGCTATTTCATACAACATACGGAATATGAGAATGAATTCACTAGCGAAGGTATACATTAGCTTAAAGAGAGTCATAAAATATGTAACGAAAATTAATCATTAAATCTACTCAAATACCCTTCTTTAATTTGAATAGGCAACAATTGGAAAACACACAAACAAAATTGACATATTATTATATACATAGATTCCGTTGTGGAAACGACCATATAATGCAATGAATAGTAATAATAACAATACATGCCTCAGAAGTATATCATATTTAAAATTAATTACTATATTACACGACAAGAGCAAGCACACAGAACGACGCGCAATGTAATAATTATCTTTTTTCATTCTTATCTAACCAAACGAATCAGTCCATCCAGGATAAAACGAGTTCTTCACAAAGAACACCACAAAGAGGGTACTCTTTGAGAAAGGACTTTGATTCGATGTGGTTTAGTTGTCAGATGAGGATGCTGGAGATAGAAGAACTTTTCCTAATTGCGCAACAACCGCTCTCACCCTTTCTAGCCGTTTGTTAGGGATCACAAAAGAATCTCTGTAACAGAAAAAGTTGTTTTGGGTGAAAAATATTTTAAGATGAAGAAGTCCCCACGACAATATACAATCAATCAAACTATTGTACAGCCTTTTTAAAGTAAATGGAAACAGGTTGCAATGCAATTCCAATTCCTAAAAGCAAGTATGACAACATTTAAGCATATTATAGCATGTGGATCTTATATGACAGACAGGCACTGTTCTATTAAGTGTATCCTTACAGTTCTTTTTATGCTAACGGGAAGGAGGTGTTAAGAAGGGTGACAATGTTCAAAAACTAGTAGATTTTGGTGCTTTTAACAATAAAACAATAGGCGGTTATATTTTACAAATGAAAGGCGATTAACAAGTTTTACAAATTATTGCCTCTTACACAAAAGTAACTATGCTTGTTTTCCACTTTTTAGAAAACTTTTAGACTCCACCACGCATTATCATGAACCAACGCAATTTACGTTAACCACTTGAAGAATTTATCGTATAGAATAAAGAATTTAAGAATGTAAAATAACTAGGACGCCAATAATAAGTAACCAAACTCAAGTA